>OV725078.1:168194191-168257675 GCA_928085145.1 Nezara viridula | reverse complement strand
AACTTATATATATATATATATATATATATATATATATATATATATATATATATATATATATATATATATACATATATACATATATGTGTGTGCATATAAGTATGTATAATTATATATATAGTTTTCTTATGTATATAAATTATATTTTGTTTTTCTTGTAATTTTAAGGATTATAAACTAGTTTTTCTTTTATATCTTATGTAGGTTTTTTATGAGGTTTTTCCTATTGTATAAAATGGATTTCAATCTACTAAACATTCATACCACTAGTATGTCGTGTATAAGGTTACTGCAACCACAAACATGGAATTTATCTTTTTGACATGATGTAATATATAAATAAATAAATAAATAAAAAGTTATTAAATCGATTCAATAATATCAAATAATACAATTATACGAACTTTACCTGAGTCGACTTATTTTTGTTGCAGATCTATAATAGCAGAGTTAAAAAAAAAAATAGTTTAATATTTTTAATTATATACTTTCGGAGTCCAGAATGATCTAAATCGGTTTCTAAATTCTGACTCTGGGATTTCAATTGAGAATTCAAATTCATATAATAGAATTTAACTTAAAAACTTATTGGTGAGCTACATACTATTTAAATTATTTGAGGTCATAATTGTATTAATATAATATATTAAATGTTCGAAAATTAACCTGAATCCTGTTCTACCATAATCCATAATGGTTCTGGGTTGGGTTCATAATATTTATGGACACACATTTACTTTAAGGCGGTGCTACACCATGGGCTAAACGTTTGCGCGAACTGTTTATAGCTATGTTTATAGCTACATCCAAAAGTCTGCAAATGTGAAGTGAGTGATTCGCGCGATTTGAGGCAAATGTTGCATTTTTAATGTTATTAATATTTATTCTGTAATATAGAGGGTGTGCCGTATGCAGAGGGAAATATTTACAAGGCTGGTAGTACCCATTTATTTTTTATCCAGTTTTCATCCATTTTTTTTTTCATCTTCAAGATTGTGTATATTTTAGATGTATTTAATTTTTGTATATAAATATATCTTTTTCTATCTTAATCTTCGTGCTTGTTTATGGTTTACAATGCCATTGCGTATTGTATAACATATAATATTAATTTATTTTATTTTAATCAGTTTTTTTTGTCGCAATTGTTTTATCATAAAATTAATTTAATGCCTGTTCCTAATTGTTTTTTTGATTTTTTTCTCTATGACATAGTCATTGGTCATTCGACCATCCGATATCTTGCTGCCCAATATAAGTTTAATTTTTTTATATAATCATTTACATATGTTTTATTCTTAATATCCGTCAAAGCAGGACATTTGTTTAGGTGGTCTGCATCCATTTCCGCTTGTTCACATAATTTACACCTAGGATCCTCAGCCACGTCTGTCTTGTGGAGATGACTTTGTAGATAGTCGTGACCAGTGGCCAGGCTACTGCATCTTTTCTTGGTAGGTCTGCTGGGATCGGGTTTTCCATCAAACAACCATAACGTCTCCTTTCCACCTTGTCTTTGTGCATATTTTTTGTTTCATCCTTCACTACCATCCTCACCATTCGCCGAAATGAATCGTAGGATTTTGGATGGACTGTTTATGGCAATTCTGCTCCCCTCCTGGCGAAACTATCCGCTTCCTCATTTCCTGGAATACCGCAATGGCTCGGAATCCACTGTAAGACCACATTAGTGCCTCGGAGTGTTAGATCGTAGAGAAGGGATTTGCACTCCAAGATAGCCCTCGACATAAATTTATTCACGTCAGTAATGGAGAGGATTGCTACTTGCGAGTCGACAAAGAGAACAGCTTTCTGAACTTGCCTTCCTGACAGTGTTCTTAGAGCTATGAGGATCGCTGCTATCTCACCGTCAAAATTCGTACCATCCTCATCCACAGCAGCACTGAACTGAAACTCTCTCGAGTAAACTCCTGCCCTAGCATTTTTAACGGCTGATTCAGCTGATTCGTCGGTATAAATGTGAAGCCAATCCTGAGGCGGGTACTTTTGAGCTATAGTTTCCAGTGCTATCGGTTTTAACTCATATTCTGGTGTTTCTTTTTTATCCCCCTTATGGTGTAGTTGCAGTTCTGTCCTGCTCGCGTGGTTGTGGATGGGGAACTGTGCCTGTATAAATGGCTCCCTTTCTTCACAATCTAGCTCTCTTTCTTCAAGCTTTCGCCTTTAGCATGAAAGATTTTTGGGTCTTGAGCCGTTGAGTTGGGATTTTGTATTTTTTCTAAAACTCTGGATTCGTTGTTCTCATTCGCTCATGAAGACACATTGCTGCTTGTTCACGCAGTTTCGAAAGGGGTTCTATTGTGCATAGCTGCAATAGGAGTTGAGTGCGCCCAAAATTAAACGCAGTGCTTTGTTCTGCTGGTTGTCCAGTCTTTTCAGGGATGCATCATTCGCAGTACAGATGACTTCAGAACCGTATTCCAGTACTGGGCGTACATAGGTTTTATATGCAAGACCCATCACATCCTGGGTGGCCCCCCATGTCTTTCCTCCAAGGCGTTTTAAAATCTTAAACCTGTTTTCTCCCTTTTCCATTATATCTTCAATTTGGCTGTTCCAATTTATTTTGTTGTCTAACCTAGCTCTCAGGTATTTGCCTGCATAGGTTCTTGGCAAGGGAACATTATTACATATGACTTTCAGCTCGTGCACTTTGAGTGATAACGTGAACAGTTGAAAGTCAGTATTCTGGGTGTTCACTTCCATTTCATTTGATATGGTCCAGGTAAAAAGTTTTATCATTGCCTCATTAATTGCTGCTTCGAGAGCTGTTATGCTGCTACTAGTCGCATATATTAGTAGATCATCATCGAACAGTAGAGCAGATATTCCGGGTATTCCCTCGAGCACAGCCACTAAATCATCGATCATTATATTAAAAAGTGTGGGGCTCAGAACAGATCCTTGGGGAAGTCCCTGTCTAAAAGATCTGAAGCTTGAAACCAGCCATTGTGTCTTACTCGAAGAAATCTCTGGGCCAAAAAAGACCGTATGGCTCTGTACATTTTTCCACCAATATTCATTTTGAGGAGCTTTTTCAGAAGGACTTTACTGCAGACTTTGTCGAAAGCAGCTTTAAAATCAACATATACTGCAAGTGTATGCTATTTCCGTTGGAATCCATCTTTTACATCCTCACTAAAACGAGCCACCTGCTCAGTTGTACATCGGTGCCTTCGGAAACCTGCTTGTTTTGACATCTCATTTTCCCTATCTAAATATATCTGCAGCCGGGCTAAGACCATTCTCTCATAGAGCTTAGAGAAAACACTTGTGAGCGAGATAGGTCGGTAGTTAGACTCCTTTCAAGTTCGCTGTGGTACTTAAATCTCCGACTGTCATTTAATTGAGGCGGGAGTTCCGCAGGGCAGCGTCTTGGGTCCCATCTCTTACATCCTTTTAACCGCAGATATTCCTGCCCCTCCTGGCAACATTCGCTGATGATACCGCTTTCCTTTTAACCAACTCAGATCCTAAAACAGCGTCATTTAACCTACAAACGCACCTCTCCCTGTGCTGTAAGAAATGGCGCATTAAGATAAACGAATCTAAATGTATACACATAACCTTCACCCTTTGTCGTAAATCCTGTCCACCAGTTTATTCAAACAGCATCCAGCTTCCTTTCTCAGATACAATCCGGTACCTTGGCTTTCTCTTAGACCGTCGACTAACGTGGAACTCTCATAATAGACTTAAATGACGGGAACTAAACCAACGATACGGCCAACTATACCGATTACTAAACAGAAAATCTAAACTCTCTATTGAAAATAAAATACTTATCTACAAGACAATACTGAAACCTACCTGGACTTACGGACTTGAACTGTGGGGGACAGCAAAAGTTTCTAGCATCAAACGTATTCAATATAAAGTCCTTCGAAAAATAGTTGATGCTCTGTTATATATAACTAACAAAACCCTACACCATGACTTTAATCTAATATTTGTCCTAGACCTTATTCCACAAAATGTTTCCATATTTCACCAAAACCTTACGTATCATCCAAATCCTCTTGCACAATCCCTATCAAGCACCATGCATCCCACTAATCCTCCAAAAAGGTTAAAACGGAAGTTGCCTCACGACCTTTTATGAATTGTAAATATTGGAGTTCTGGCAATGGGCAGATTCTCCACTCAAGACATGAGTATAGGTGGCTAAAGCACTCTCGCTCAATCTACACTGGGTTTAGCCCCAGTGAAGCGGTTGAGAGAGAAGTGCAGGGATCTCCTGGAGTCATATTTTTCCCTCCATAGTTGGAGGGACAAGCCTGGCTCGGAGTTCTCTCACCTCATTGTAAATAGTGTTTATAGGTATGTATGTGTTCTTTTTTATTTATTTCTTTTTAGGTTATTTTATACTTACTTCTTGTATATATATATTATTTTTCTGTATAATTTATTTCTTTATTGTACATAGAATGTCAATGTGATCTCAGAACACTATTATAAATGTCCTTTGAGACAGATTGTAATAAACAAGTTAAAAAAAAAAAAAAAAAACGTTTAATTCACGATTCCATGTTTTTATGTTATATTTCCCGTCCATCTTACGTCTTAAAAAATAAAATCAGTTCATATAATTGGTACAAGATGCTCTTGAATAACATAGAATAACTAAAATTATTTAATTTCAATTTTTTTAAATATATTTGTTTTGGGATCGTAGGTACTGTATGCTTTTATAGAAAGGGGAAAGATTAAGAAAGGAAATACTATTTTGATACACTCTGGAACTGGAGGAGTCGGCCAAGCTGCGATACATGTAGCATTGTTCAAAGGCTGCACAATTTTTACAACAGTTGGCACTCAAGAGAAAATAGATTTTATAAAAAAACATTTTCCTCAGGCAGAAACGTTAGAATCTCTGATAAGCTTAGACAAGTATAAATGCTATATATTAGATTTCATTTTTTGTTTTAATTTTAAACTAAAATTTAACATTTGCAGATAAAGGAAAGCCACATAGGAAATTCTAGAGACACGACCTTTGTTTGTTTGTGGCTAAAGTGCTCTCGATCTATCTCCGTTGGCTTTAGTACCAGTGATGAGAGAGCAGCGCAGGATTCTCCTGGTGTTCTCTCGCCTGATTGTAATTAGTATTTATAGGTATGCATATGTTTTTTTCTTAGTTTTAATTTTCTTATTTTTAGGTGATTTTATTTTATTAATTGTATATACTTTTTGATTATTATTTATTGTTATTTTTCTTCTATTTATTTTATATTTTTTGTTCATATTGTGTGAATGTTATCCTACCTCACTATAACTAATGTCCAAGTGACAGATTTTTGTAATACTCAATAAATAAATAAATTTTAAAAAAACAATAGTTACAAGGAACACAACGTTATGCAATTCATAGGGATGTGGGGGGGAGGGGTTGGGGTTGCACGGTAGGGGATTCCGGCCCACAGACTAATAAAGTTCAACAAAAAAAATTATAGAAACAATGGTACCATTCCCTGCTAAAAAGCAGGAAATTTAAGATTTGTGATTTTTTAAGTATGTTACTTTTTTTGTTGAATAGAAAGCGATAACTGGCAAACATTCATTTTAAGTAATTAACAATTGCTCGACAGTAATCTACATAAAATTTATTTCAAATGATAGCAAAGTTTGTTATAGTTGAAACCATTCAAAGAAGACTATGGAGCAGCTGAACTCAACGAAGTTCTGTTTAAAAAATAAAACATTATTTGCGTTTTTTATATCACCCTCAAACTATACTACAGATACCTCACTTATACGAAAACTTTCTCGTTGAACTAGCTTTGGGTCCATATTAATTAATGTGTTATTAGGGAAAAATTTGAGAATCACCTATAGTTTTGTATAAAAATTATGTGATTTGATATCCTATCACCTAAAAGTAACTCGGTTTTCATCAAAAACTACTACGATAAATGACTGAATAGCATTAATGTCTTGCTTTTTTCCCCCAAAAACTGGTATGTATTATAATAAATATAAATGCATATGTACACTTTTTATTTATTAAAAAAACAGTTAAAAATGGTGATTTTTCGAACAATTAGACCATGATCTAAATTTATAATGCGACTGTGTTTTATTTTAAACTAAGATCTCAATTATAGATATTGATCCGTATTTTTAAGTGCCCAACTAAATGTTCCTGATACTTATATTTTCCTTTAAGATAAAGAAACCTGCTGATTGCTTCAATTATTTTTACGAACAAAGAGCGTGAGAACTAGGAGTCGATCCATGGATGGTAATAATATCAGCATATGATACACACAAAATAAAAATAAAAACTGATTACCTTTGTTCCTGTACCATGGGCCTCAACCCAAGCAATTTTCGATGGATCAATCATACACTCTTCATAAAATTCCTCTAAAAGTTTCTGCTGAGTTTCTCGAGAAGGGTATGTAATTCCTTGTTCTTTGTAACCATCGCAGTTAGTTTTCACGTGGACCATTGTCGCATAAATTCTGCGTGCTTTTCTCTTCTTTTGTAAAAATAAACAGCCAATAGTTTCAGATCTGCAGTAACCGTTTGCTAAAATAGTAATGTGAAATTAATTATGAGAGATCTTTTAAACGTTACAATGTTATATGGATATTATGAATTTAAATACCATTTTCGTCGAAGACCTTGCACTTTCCATCGGATGACAGGACCCCAAGCCGGGCGAACTGCAAGGACACGTAGGGGTGGAGGCAAAGATTGCATCCTCCGACTATGGCACTGTCGCAGTAGCCCTGCCTGATAGCGTTGTAGGCCTGTTCCACGGCGTACATGCTCGAAGAACAGGCCGTGTCTACGACATAGCTAGGACCTATAAAGTCAAAGTTAACGATGAAAAATTGCTTTTGATTGAATTGGTAAAGTTCAATGGAAAATACTACAAAATCTGTTTACAATTATTATTTCTGCATCTTCTCAAGAGAGACGATTAATAGTAATAGATAAGCAGTATCTAACTATTAAGTATATCTCAAACATCACTATTCATTAAAATCAGTAGAAATAATACATTTCAACCTTTAAAAAATATATAGTTTTCATTTTTTTTTCAATTTAATTAAAGTTTTATACATAAAAAATATCATATTACAAGCAGATTCTTCCCAATAAAATATATTAATAACTCTTGTGTCCACAAGATTTTAGAAGTTAGAAAATCTTTTTTATTGTTAATATATGTTAAACAATCATCAGTAAATTGATAAATAAACTAATTGTTATTATTATTGTTCTGGTATCAATTACAATATTTAGAATAGAAAATCATCTTTATTCTGGGACTTGGTCCCTTAAGAATAACAATATTGTTCATATAAATTAAAAATAAATCTGGCTAAATGACCTATTACAATAAAGAATAACTAAAATACAAATAATAAAATAACTATATACATAACTCTTAGGATATATTAACGAAAACAAATAGGATTACAATACTACAATATTGCAGCTAAAACAACAGTTGTCACTAAATGATATAAATAAATTTTATAGGTAAAGTATATTAGTGATGGACTATAAAAGTTTAAAAAATAAAAAATACTGTAAATAAATGATTTACATTTGTTCCTTGAGAAACGTAAGTGAATAAACATAAAGATTAGGAGAAGAAAAAACGGAATAATATATATGTATATATATATATATATATATATATATATAAGTTAAGGTACGGAGCGGGACAGTATTAGCGTTAGTACCAAATGCATTGATGTAAACAATCTCAGAATGTATTTATAGAGGATTAGAAGGAGTAATAAACCAATCTTGATTTCGTCTTCATGCGTGTTATTTCTTAAACTTATTTTTTTTTTAAGTGTTTCAACCCCGCTACGCTTAACTGGTGCCGAAACCCGGGGCGGTGAAAGAGGTACGTTTTTTTCGAGCAGAAAAAAATTCACGAGGATGCCTGAATTCGACCTGAGACAGCCGGCCCCTATGAACGTAGCGGAGATCCCTCCATTACCACAGGGAACTTTAGCCGCGGCGCATGCGAATGCAATAGAGTGGATGAAGATCAGGGTGGCCAGGACACAGGACCTGAGGAAGGCTGTATCTGATCTCGAGCGCTTCACTGGAGAAAGGGGTGAGTTAAATCACTTTCTAAAAGGTGGAGATAGACTTATTGCGAGAATACATGCGAAGTCAGAAGAAAACCTCGTCAATGGCGGTGACGGGGAGGCCCTTTAGGCGGCTCTTGTGTGCAGAGTCAAGAGAAGCATCTTGAACCATATCCAAGCAGACGAAGAGACACCGTGGGAAACCGTCAAAGAAAGGTTGAAGAAGGCATAAGGAGGCGGCAGGTGGACCATGGAAGAAGACATCTTTCAAATGTTTCGGGAGATGAAATTTCCAAGGCAGTCGAATGGACAGTATGCTGGGACACTCCTGGCTCACTACAATCGCATTACGGAGAAGATGCGGGAAACTGCAGGTGCCTCGGAAGTAGAGGCTACGATGGCCTTCTTGTCTACCATCCTCAAGGTGCAACTAGGGAGAGAAACCGGAAAGAAGGAAGGATTACCTAGAGAGCGCTCGTTTGTCGAATGTGCCCAGGAGATGGTGGACTCTAGTGCCAGAGAGGAAGAAACCCGAGTAGAAATTGACGAACCAGGATGGAATAGGGTATTCCATAAAAAGCCTAGGAGCACACCAACGGGGTGGAAAAGGAGAGAGGCGGCGTACAACGGTAGAGAGAACCATGGAGGAGGCGAGCGTAGACCATTGCAAGGCAGGGCGAGAACCAGCCAAAGGAAAGAAGACAGGAAATGTCATGGCTGTGGGAAGAGGAAACCTGGTGACACAATGTTTCCGCAAAATGTTTTGAGTGTGGGACAGATGGACACATTGCAAGGCAGTGTCCGTATATGTACTCAAGAAGGGACGCGCAACGTGGAGAGCCGATGGAAGTAAATGCTCAGAGGCTAAGGAGAAGGAATATGCAGCCACGGAGGAGTGACTCACCAAGAGATTCCACGGAAGAATCGGCAGCAACTACGGAGACAGAGGAGGAACTGGACGAACTAGCGAGCAGAGAAAATGAGAGGAGCAGAGGAGGGAGGAGAAGCAGCGGAGGAAACGGACGACGTCGAGCTGAGGAGAGGATCTGAGGAGAGTGGCAGCCAAGGGGTGACCGCACGCTAGTCAACCATAATATCAGAGGGGAAAGCTGCTGGTTGCCTATAATAGAGGTAAGAGGAGGAATGCGGACACACCCGGATGTTGGAGAAGCTGTATGGGAGAGAGAGGACACTACAAATCCAGGTATGTAACTGTAGGTTAATCACCCTGGGTGGCCCATGTAGCGTAGAGGGAGAAGTGGAGGTAGGATTAAAGCGGTGGGCGGCCAAGGGAGGTAACCTTAAGGTGCATGTGGTGGGAGGAATGACCATGGAATATCAGGTGATTATAGGGTGTGACATGTTGGGTAAGATGGGCACGCGGATCACAAATAAAGGGGAGACATGGACGATAGAAATAGGGAAAATGAAGTACAGGAGCTGTGCGTTGATAAGAAAGGAGGACAGTAGGGCGTGTATAGAAGCGATAAGTAGAGCCGACGATTGGAGATTATCCGTGAGGAGAGAAGTCGAGGATATTTTCTTTAAGGAAGGGGACACACTGGGCGCGACGGGAAGAACAGTGCATGAAATTCCGTTCAAACACGAGAAGGTGAGCTATGTAAAGGAGAGAAGATACCCACAAGCTCTTCGCCAGCACATCAGGGAAGAACTGCTCAGCTTGAAAGAGCAGGGAATAATTGTGGATATTACATCACCGTATAAGAGTCCACTATGGGCGGTGAAGAAGAAAAATGCGCCGGGAGAAAATAAAGAAAAATATCGGGTAGTTATAGATTTCCGGAAACTAGACGAAAATACCGTGGATGAGAAATACCCGATCCCGAAGTTCGAGGACATCTTAGATAGGTTGAGCGGGGCAACGGTATTTAGTACTCTGGACATAAAAGCGGGGTATCACCAAATGAAAATGCATCCGAGAGACCAGGCGATGACAGCGTTCACTTTCGAGAGAGGGCACTGCGAATTTACGAGAATGCCATTTGGACTCAAAAATGCCCTTATAACATTCCAGAGACTGATGGACGAGTTCCTAAGGGGAATTGATGAAGCGGTGTGTCAGATTTATATGGATTACTTATTGGTATTCAGTAGAACAGAGGCAGACTATGTGAAGCATCTGCGAAGTGTGTTTGAAAGGGTGAGACAATTTGGGCTGAAACTCTCTAATGAGAAGTCTCTGTTAGGACAAGACCAGATAAATTTTTTAGGCCACACGATCTCAAAGGAGGGAGTCAAACCCGATACACAAAAAGTAGAGGCAATACGGAAAATGTCAATCCCTTGAGATTTAAAAGCGACCAGGAGGTTGTTGGGTACCCTTAACTATTATCGACGGTTTGTGCCCGAAATGGAGGAGTATCTGGTGCCCCTTAACAATTTTTTGAAAAAAAGGTAGTAAGGTGATTGTAACTCCAATAATGGAAGATAATATTCGGAGATGCATGGCGCGGCTGCAAGAGGAGCCAGTATTAGCTTTTCCGGATTTTACGAAATTATTTACGATCATGACTGATGCTAGCGAGTACGCGTTGGGGGCTGTGTTATCCCAGGACGGAAATGGGGGGATCGCCCCGTAGTATATGCCAGCAGGCGGCTTACAGATGCGGAGTCCAGATACAGTGCGCTGGAAAGGGAGCTGTTAGCGATCGTATGGGCTAATGACCATTTTAGGCCGTATGTTTTCGGGAGGAAATTCCGAGTGCATAACGACCATAGACCTCTACAATGGGTAGGCAAGCTGAAAGACTCCTCGGCTAGAGTCACACGCTGGAAAGAGTATCTCAACCAATATAACATGGACATCGTATACAAGCCCGGAAAAGAGAATTTGGTGGCGGATTGGCTATCAAGAGCGCTAACCATAAATGTTATTGAGGAGGACACAGGAGAATCACCGAGAGGCGTGAGACAATTCCTGAGGGAGTGGACGCCAGACGGAGAGGGAAGACAAGCGGTAGAAGAAGATGAGGATGGAGATGATTCCCAAGAAGAGGGGAGCCCAGTGGCAGAGAGGTCAGCAGAGATGGAGGAACGGGAGGAAATCATCAACGACAAGAACCGCAGATCATCTGGAAGACCAGGACGTCGGGCCTAATGAAGGTGCAGTATAGTAAGTACGGAAACAGCCGGATAACGACCATTTGGTCACAACCAGGAGCCAGTGTAGACCAGATCGGCAGAGCTCTGAAGGACGCTTCCAAGGCGGGGAAAACTCACCACCTGTACGTAGGGAATGAGACCATTTGGGAGAGGATAAAGAGACTATGGCGGGATGAACGTTTAGGGATAGATAGAACGTTCATTCGTTGCAAATTAATGGTATAGACATTGCGGGATGAGGAACAGCAGAAAGAGGTAACTCTTGCTTACGACCAAGGCAAAACGAACCACCACGGAGTGCAAGAAACGTTCCGGGCTTTGCGTCGTAAATACTTTTGGTGGGGAATGAAGAAAACCAAAGAGGAACTCGTAGGGGCATGCGAGGTTTGTTTAAGTACTAAATACGATAGACACCCTCCAAGAACAATGCAAGAAGAGACACCCACGGTTGATGCACGGCTGAGTGATTTACAAGTAGACACGTTCACCTGGAGAGGATATAAGTGGGTCACATTGATAGACCTGTTTAGTAAAGTGGCAATGGCATACCTGGTGCAGGATCGCTCAGTGGAAACGGTTTTAGGAGCCCTTCAAACGTTGTTCCAATTTTATGGAGTGCCCGACCGGATAGCGTCTGACGGGGGTAGAGAATTTGACAACTCCAGGATCAGGATGGAGATGAAGAGCTTAGGCGTAAAGTGGCACCTTAACACCCCGGGGCACCCTAAGAGCAGGGGAGGGATAGAGAGACTACACAGTACTCTCAGCGATCATTTAAGAGTATACCAAGTAGAGAAAGAGCTGGAATCAGATATAGCGATGCGGAAGGCGTTTGCAGCGTATTATTACTTCATACATTAGATAACGGGGTTCTCTCCATTCGAAATTCTCTTTGGATTACGCGGGCGGCAACGGGACTGGGGAGGCACAGCCGCAGATGAGGAATTGACGTGGAGAATAATCAATAATAAAATAGAATTGGGCAATCTATGGGACAGTGTTAAGGGAAAAGTAGAGAGGGAAGAGAGAAAAAGGGTGGCGCGAGAAAACTTAAAGGTAAAGGAGATAACAAGGGGATTAAAAATCGGGTCCATTGTCTATCGGAAGCTAAGCTCGAATAGGGGGAAGGAGTTACGGAGATATGAGGGCCCATCCAGGGTGATAACCTTTAGAGAGCACAATGTCGTTACTATTGAAAGTATCAAAGAACCGAAAAAAAGAAGGACAGTTCACATAGAGCAGTTGAAACTCCCAATTTCAGAGCCAGAGCAGCCGTAGAATTGGAGTGTCCTCGTCTTCAGAAACAAGATTTTTTTTTTTTTTGTACTGTATTATAAAGGTTTTTTTTTTAATTTATTATTATTATTTCATATATATAGTCGAAATTGTTGTATGTATGGTGAAAAGTGCGGCACAACACGGAAGTGATTAAGTGGTGCCCCAAAGGAACAGAGAAAAGTGTATTTAATTTTTGTGATATATAAGGAATTTTTTTAATTTTATTTTTTGGTTGTAATTATTATTAGAGTGTAAGTACTGAACACTCCGTACCTTTGCTACAGTGTGAACAGGAATATAATGTTGTGTTTTTTTTTTATTATTATTTTATCTTTTTTTAGTTATTTCATTTGTGTAGTAAGTTTACGAAGAGTGTCCGTAAACTGGTGGGGGGGGGGAGTTAAGGTACGGAGCGGCACAGTATCAGCCTTAATACCAAATGTACTGATGTAAACAAGCTGATAATAAATATATAGAGGATTAGAAGGAACAATAAACCAGTCTTGATTTCGACTTCATGCGCTTTATTCCTTGAACCTTTTACTTTTTTAAAGTGTTTTAAGTCCGCTACGGTTCACACCGTATATACAAAAAAAATAAAATAAATAAATAACAAAAGTAAAATAATAACTAAATAATAATAAATAAAAACTATATACAATAAAAAAATAAAATAACCTAAATATAAGTAAATTAAAAACATAAAAATACAGTCATACCTATATACAATATATATAATCAGGCAGGGAACCCAAATCCCTGCGCAACACTCTCAACCGCCTCACTGGTGCTAAACCCGGTGGAGTTTGAGCGAGAGCGCTTTAGCCACATACACTCATGTCTTAAGTGGAGAATCTGGCCATTACCAGAACTCCAAAATAAATACTATGAAAGATATCTGGGCCACTGCCGCTTCAACCTTCGAGGAGGGTTGTAGGGATGAGTGGAACTAGATAGGGATTGGGCTAGGGGATTATGATGATTGATAAGGTTCTGATGAAATTTTGAAAAATTTTCAGGGATAAGGTCAAGGACAAATGGGATATTAAGATCATGCTTTAGGGTTTTGTTGGTTACATAGAAAGTAGCATCGACTATTGTTCGGAGGACTTTGGATTGAAAGGATTGGATGCGTTTGATGTCAGAGAATTTTGCTGTCTCCCAAAGTTCAAGTCCGTAGGTCCAAATAGGTTTCAGGATTGTCTTGTAGATCAGTAATTTGTTGTCAATTGAAATTTGAGATTTTCTGGTCAGTAGTCTGTATAATTGGCCGTATCGTCGGTTAAGTTCTTGTCTTTCAAGTCTGGTATGTGGGTTCCACGTTAGTCTTCGGTCTAAGATAAAACCAAGATACCGGAGTGTGTCTGAAAAACGAAGCTGGATGAAATTAGAGTGGACTGATGGATAGGATCTGCGCCGGAGGGTGAAGGTAATGTGTTTGCATTTGGATTCGTTTACTTTGATGCGCCATTTATTACACCAGTGCTCAATTATGGAGAGGTGCCTTTGCAGATTTAAAGATGCTATTTCGGGATCTGAGTTGGATGATAGGATCAGCAAATGTTTCCAGGAAGGTATTGGGATGGACAGGGATATCGGCGGTGAAAAGGATATAAAGGACGGGGCCCAAGACGCTGCCTTGAGGAACACCGGCTTCAACTGGGTAGGAGTTGGAAAATTCTAGACCACAGCGAACCCGAAAGGTACGATCAGAGAGGTCTAACCTATCTTTGAACGACCACACTCCGGTATTTGGCAAAGAATTTACAGCTCTTAACTATGTGGAAGAGGGGATGCCTTTGTTAAAAGATAGAATGTTAAGCAAGGTGATAAATTGGGTGGCCGCGGGGTGGCCAACTGATAATAAGAATTTATCTGAGATCGAAAAGAAGTTTTTCTCAAAGAAACTAGAATTATCGCTGGATAAAGGATGTCTCATGTGGGGAATAAGAGTGCTTATACCAGAATCACTTCGACTCATCTTACTAAAGCATTTACAGATATCACACCTTGGTATAACTAAGATGAAGCAAATGGCAAGATCTTATTTTTGGTGGCCAAACTTGGATTTAGATATTGAAATTTACGTTGGAAGTTGCTTCATTTGTGTAGCAAATAAAAAGAATCCAACCGAAATTGCGAATTCACAGAGGCCTTATCCAAGCAAAGCTTGGTCTCGACTACACGCTGATTTCTTAGGTCCTTTACAAAATAGGATGTTTTTAGTTGTCATAGATGCCCACAGCAAATAGCCAGAAGTTTCTGACATGAGAGATAATACGAAAGCCTGAAGGTTATTCAAATCTTCAAAAAGTTATTTGTCAGACACGGATTGTGTGATCATTTGGTTACTGATGGAGGACCCCAATTCACAAGTAGTTTATTCAGAAACTTTCTGAAAAGGAATGGTATAAGGCATACAGAAACACCTCCAAAACATCCAGCAACAAATGGAGCTGCAGAAAATTTTGTTGGTACGTTCAAAGATAAACTGTGCAAGATGTTAAAGTCTGGGCTATCTGTCGAGTATGCTATGGACAATTTTATTTTAGACTACAGGCGAATAGAGCATTCTACTACCAAAAGATCATCAGTTTATCTTATGTATAAAAGAGAAATTAAAACGAAATTTGACCTTCTGAAACCAAATGTGAGTAATGATGTGGAACTTAAGCAGTGCCAATCCCTCTTAAGAAATGAATCATCCTGTTGTATTTATTTTGAGGTAAATGATGAAGTAATGGTAAATGATTTTAGTGTAAATGCCGCAAATAAGAGGACTCGAGGAAGAATAAAAAAGCAACTGTCACCTGTCACATTTTTAGTTGAAACAGACGATGGTATTACATGCAAACGCCATGTGGCCCAAACCGTCAGATTTCTCCATG
This sequence comes from Nezara viridula, assembly GCA_928085145.1. Classification (NCBI taxonomy): domain Eukaryota; kingdom Metazoa; phylum Arthropoda; class Insecta; order Hemiptera; family Pentatomidae; genus Nezara; species Nezara viridula. The sequence continues at coordinate 168,242,305 of OV725078.1, read as the reverse complement.
AAAAAAAAATAATAATAAGAGAAGAGGATATTTATGTAAATCAACAAGAGAGCAACCAAATAATCAGTCATGGAAGTGGGAGCTCTCCTTGAGAGCTACAGAAGACTCAATTATTTTTGTTACTTAATTAGTGTTCTTAGTTTTATAAAAGACTTATATATATTTTTGATAATTTTTTTTTCATGTTCTTAATATGTTGCTATTTTTATAACTATGATACAGAAAGGGGGGAATTGTGATATATCGATTTTACCAATCAGTGATTTAGTCGTATTAACCTAACAGTGTTATCCTTTATGATGAATAAAGAGTAGTGATTACTAATGTTGTAGTGATGTGTTTTAATATTCAAATATTCAACATTTGGCGACGAGGATGGGATTGAAGCGCTTAGACATTAAAGAAACAATTTCTTTAAATGAGAGGTCCTTTGGGTTTTTTTGTATTGCTAAATTTCTAATAAGAATGTAGGTTTCTGCACTCACCTTTATAAGCAGTTCTGGTACATATTTACTTTCTTCAATATCATGTGCAAGGAAATAAAGTTCTAATCTTTCAAAAAAAGTGTCCCATCATCCTCATGTAAACGAAATTCAATTTTACAGGTCTCCATCCTGTAGCTTGCTCCTTTATTCTTTGTTTTAACTTGGGTTACCTTTTCACTAATTTACTTGTTTTCTTCTTTATTTTCACTTCTCAATTCCTGGACTAAAATTTCCCTTAACCTATCTTCAGGCAATAGGATTAGGTACAAGTATTGGGGTAGATAGGTTTTTAGCTTGGAAAGAAGCCCGGCGTGCCATACCCGGTCAAAAGCTTGAGCTATGTCCAGAAAAGCACCCGAGCAATATTGCTTGCTTTCCAGTGCTGCGGAAGCGAAAATAAGTAGAAAATAAAATGCATTTCAAAGAAATACAATCTTTTGAATACGAAAAGTAGAAGTTAAGAAAAACAAATTATACCTACTGACAATGCTTTGTGAATGGTGATGGAAATTCATGTTCTACACAGAAAAAAAATAAGAGAAAAAATTTATCAGGAAAATTAAAGCCTTATTACGTAATAAATAATTAGCCAGCATCTGATTGAATTGTGAAGAGGTATTGGAATAAGAAGGTTTTAAATGTGGACAAGGAAGGGCATGCCGAATTTTTAGTTGGATGGAATTCTTAAATGAAGCAGATCTGTGAAAAGGGTTGTAAAGGTCAGAAGGACGTGATCTTATAGAGTGGGTGTGGATAGATGACTTGAATTGTATAAGATTTTTTTTGGTTGTTTCAGTATTCGATGAGATTTTGAAAAAACAAACATTTTAATATAATTATATATATGTTTAAATATAGGTGATTGTTCATAGAAGTACTATGGACGTTACTTATGGTTTCTTATTGTAGTAGATGTTCTTTGCTGTTTCATAGTTGTTAATGTTTTGATTTTTCAATTTATTGTAAATATCATTATTAAAAAGGTAAACTTATATTTTTTTTTAAACATAATTATACACACAATGATGTAAATTAATTTTTTTGTGTACCAATCATGCTATATCATAAGTAAAGGAAGAATTGTTAGCTCTTGAGTTTGTAATGGTAGATGATACTTAATAATGTCGCCGATCTTAAATGTATTTTGAACAATGTTCCTGCGATTACTAAATATATAAGCATTTAATATTAGTATTTAATAATCGCAAGAATTACAGAAATTATATACAAAAAAAACTAATAAAATAAACATATTTACCGTCAAACCCATAAGCGTAGGATACCCTGTTGGCCAACGTAGTTCGTAGGCAACCAGTTACACATAATCCGTCGACCTGAAACTTTTCGTAGAACCATGTCTTTTCTGATTCGCTAAAACAAGCTCCAATAAATACACCAGTTTTCGATCCCTTGAGGGTGAATGGATTGTTTCCTGAAACATTTTTTTTTTTTTAATTTAATTTTACTAAAAGTGTGTAGTTTTACTTATGATTAACATAAGTTTTACACCATGCCTCTAAACCTAAACATATTATGTCTCTAAACATTCTTTGAATTAAAATAAAATTAGGGATAAAGCATAAATCAATATAATCTAATTAATATTATAATTACATCAAACTACGGCGTCCGTACAATTCTTCCAATGAACAAGTTTTTGAATTGCTTATTTTACAGAACTGAGAGGATATAAATATATGGAAGGCATTATATATCATCAGCAGTTTTAAACGATTTTATTTTTTATTTTTCCAGAAACAAGTCCAAGGTATCAAAGAGACAGTAAGTCAGATTTTAAATTAAATAACGTAAAAATGTTATCATGATAAATCTCTGAATAGGTAAGTATTAACCGTACATTGTGAATTATTAATTGATAAATAATCAATTATATAAGAATAAATTGAGTCAACTATCATACAGAATATAATTTAAAATATAACAATAACAAATTTTTAGAAAAGACCTTTTTTTTTTATTTATTGAGTATTACACCAATCTGTCTCTTGGACATTAGCTATAGTGAGGGACGATAACATTCACACTATATGTAAAAAAATATAAAATAAATAGAAGCAAAATAAAAATCAAAAGTATATACAATAAATAATATAATATAAAATAACCTAAACATAAGAAAATTAAAACTAAGCAAAAAAAAAACATGCATATCTATGAAAAGACCTTTAGGAATCAAAAATAAAATGAAAAAAACTTGATGCAGTGTATTACACAACCTTCAGTGAAAATTAATTTTTTATAAAGTTAATAAACCGTATGATATTACTTTTGACATGGATACAATGTTTTGACAACTAATTTAAACTATTACTATTTAGTGTATGATATACTCGTACTTTTTGGTTTATCAAGTTGAAAATAAACTTTAAAGTTTTCCACACTATTTTGCATTAAAGCATTGATTTACTATTTCATAATAAACAATAATAATAACAGTAGAAAGTCATAATGAACCGCAACAATTAAAATTCATTGATTTTTCATCAATTTCCATTACCTGCTACGACTTTATTTGAAGGATATTATATTTTATAAAATTTTTACATTCTCTACTTTATAATTATACCTATATTATTACTACTAATATTTCAGAACAAATATTTTCAGTCTGGTTTCAGCTAAAATATTTCTCCCATTTTCTCCTTTATTTAATTATAGGATTGTTTCATGGACCAAACGTATCCATTTTGCTGTACTGCATACAATGAGAAATCTTTTATTTTTATTTTTAAAAACTGATGAACTGAATGTACTTTAATATCTAATAAAGCCCAATCAGTCTTGCTCGTGCAGTGGTAGTGTTAACATCGCGGGTTACCTGCTTAAAGTTGCGGCATCTTAATAGTGCGGGAACAATAGCCCCCTTGTTGTCAGTGGAACAGTGCGAGCCGACTTCTCAGAAGCCTACTGCTAACTACATTCAGTCCAGCTTTATCTTTTTTATTTTCTCTTTAGTTTGTCCTATTATTTAATGTTATCAACTAATATCTTACCTATTCGTGGTCATGGGGGAAAGTAGCGAGGGAACTGAGCCCCCTGATAAGCTATTAAATATACCCGTAGTACATAATGAAAAAAAATCAACATAAATACTTGCAGTACTTTAAAGGCCCCTTCATTGTTTTAGTTAAAAATCTACTTATGAAAACATAGCATGCTTTCATGATATGAAAATTGGAAAAACTCTAGGCTTAAATAACTTACGTTTTTCTGTTAAAAATAAAAATAAACAACAAATTGAAATTAACTTTAAAACTAACGAATATGCCAACCGAGTTTTAGAAAATCAATTTCTTGAATCCAATAAATTAAAAGCATTTATACCGAATTCTTGTTTTAAAATATGGAATAATTAGAGACGTACACCCATCTCTTTCTGAAGAAGAAATTCTGAGTGAAATTCAATCGTCTGAAAAAATAGTTAAAATTCGTCGTTTCAATAGAAACATTTAAAATTCCGACGGTACCATTACTACTACAGCTACGGGCACCATCCAAATTGTCTTTCACACTCAAAGGCTTCCTAACAAAATTGCTCTAAATTTAGCCCCAAGAAAAGTTTACCCATATATATTGAACCCCCTCCTTTTTGAAATATGTTTAAGATATGATCACACCAAAGAAAAATGTAGAGGAAAAGGAAGATGCATGAAATGTGAATCTAATGATCATACCGCAGAGGCATGTGTGAACGCGGTTAAATGCATACATTGCAAAAACGCTCACCTTCCAACAGACAAGGAATACCAGAAGCAATTCAACAAAGGTAAATAAATGGGACTATGGCCGTCAAACCGTTTAGCTGCAAATAAGCTAATAATTCATTTCCGGTTCTCACTTATTATAAATTTTCAACACTAGATTTTCATTAACTATCAGTAAATAATTATTTTGCCAAAAATAGTTCTTATCATTACAATGCAACCATTACAAGAAACTCAGGAAAAAAACATTTGTTAAAATATAATCAATTTGAAACGTCAGAGGCTAAATGACAACCTAACAGATTTTCAAAGCACGAACCCTGTGAAGCCTTTACGTAAAACACCAACAATAACCTCCCCTCTAATCACAAATAATCCCCATAGAGTTAGGGGTGACTCTAAATATATTAATACGTTAAATTCATTAATAAGTAAAATTAAAACAATTGACAACGAACAGAAAACCGTGAATATAATAGGACAAATGTTTTACAATTTCGTTCAGGAAAAATATTCTATAATAAAATCTATTACAGAGTTACAAACAACTATTGACATGTCTGTTGAATAAGCACCAAACCATGGCTCGTCGATATTTCAGCTTACTTTATCTTATAATCTAATAAATAATTATAAGCATTTATACAATTATATTTCAAGCGTGGTTTTTAAATATGTAATTCAGTATTTCAGTTTTTTCATATCATCATCATCATATATGTGGCGCGACATCCCGTTACCGAGACTGGGCCTCCTCCAAGAGCCTCCGCCAGTTGGCTCTGTCTTCTGTTGCAGCTCTCTAGTTCCGTAGACCAAGCAGGGTTCTTGCATCATAGGCCACGTTGTCCAACCATCTCGTCCTTCCTACCCGTCTTGCGAGGTGCAGCTCCTCCATCATTATTTTCTTGGGTATTTCAACGGTGCTCATTCTGCCCATATGCCCTGCCCACCTTAGTCTGGAAAGTTTAATAGACATGACTACGTCGATGTTTGTATAAAGAGAATTGAGCTCCCTATTTTTTCTTTTCCTCCAGACATCACCCTCCTTTACTGGACCATAAATCCTTCTGAGGACTCCTCGCTCAAACACGCTCAGCTTCATCTCATCACTTTTCGTCATCGTCCAAGCCTCTGAGGCATATGTCAAAACAGGCCTCACAAGGGTCTTGTATAGAATCAGCTTGGCCTTCTTTGCGAGATACCTACTTCTTAAGTGTCGGCCAAGTTCAAAGACACATCTATTGGCAGCCGTGATCCTTCTCTGTATTTCTTGAGCCATGTCATTTTTGATATTTATTTCAAACCTAAGGTATATAAAGCTTTTTACTCTCTCAAACTTAAAAGAACCTACCTCAAATGGAGAGTTCAGATCCACCTCACCACCAATTCTCATATACTTAGTTTTCTTCTCATCGACTTTTAGACCAAGTCGTCTTGCAGCTGCTTCAAGGGCTATAAACGCTTCTCTGAGAGCCAGTTCAGACCTTCCTATTATGTCAATATCATCAGCAAAACCAAGAAGCTGTGTCAGGCGATTGAAGATTAGATCGCTGGTCTGAATACCGGAATCCCTTACAGCTTTCTCCTCTGCCAAGTTGAATAATAGACAGGCGAGGGCATCCCCTTGCCGAACCCCACTGCTCACTTTAAACTCTTCGGAGTCATCAGAACCTACGCGTATTAACGAGCAGTACATGGTCATCTTGATTAATCGTATAAGCTTCTGAGGGATAGCTCCTCCAAGGCACAGTATATTTGTCTTCTATCAACGCTATCGTATGCTGCTTTAAAGTGCAGGAATAAATAATGGGTGACTACATTACGCTCCATAGTCTTTTCTAGGATCATCCTGAGAGAGAACATTTGATCAGTGGTTGAGCGTCCTCGTCGAAATCCAGCCTAATATTTCCTCAGTTCCTTTTCAGAATACGAGAGGATCCTCTCAAAAAGAATGTTAGGGAGCAGCTTATAAGCACACGAAAGGAGTGAGATTCCTCTATAGTTAGTGCATTCCGTTTGATCTGCCTTCTTATGTATTGGGCAGATAATGGCTGTAGCCCATTTCGTAGGCATAGCTTCCCTCTCCCAGATGGTCAGCATTAAATCATGCAGAGCTTTCTTGAGTTCTTCACCTCCACATTTCAACAGCTCTGACTGGATTCCGTCCAGGCCTGGCGCTTTTCCAGTTTTTAATTCCCTCAGGGCGTTTTCCATTTCATCCTCATCCGGGGGCTCAATAGAATTCAGTGAGTCTTCCTTTGTTACCTCTACTTCTCCAGGCACCGTTCCTCTGTTTAATGTGTCCTTGAAGGGTTGCACCCATCTCTTTAGTACGTCATCTTTGTGGCAGAAAAGAGGTCCGTCCGTGTCTTTGCATGCCGTCACTCTGGGCCTGAAAGCTGTCCTACCCTCATTTATTCTCTGAAAGAACAGCCGACTTTCATTTTTGCCGTGTAATGCCTCTGTGTCCTCCATGTTCTTATTTTCCCAAGCTCTTCTCTTTCCGCGGAATAATCTCTTCTCTTCGCGTCTTTTTCTTCGATATGTTTCTTGGGAGAGCCTTGTGGGACGCTGAACCTTCTTTCTATAGGTTTCATTTTTCACTTTTACTGCTTGAAGGCAATCAGCATCAAACCATGGGGGCCTTCTAGATTTAGTCTCGTAGCCAAGAGATTCTTCTGCTTCCTGTTTGATTGAGTTGCTGCATCTCTTCCACTGTTCATCGACCATAGAGCAGTCATTAATTACTTCTTCATTAAGTTTCGTTTCCACAGCTTGTTGATACGAATATTGGTGGTCCTTAAGTTTAGCTACATCGATCTTCTTCTTTGGTCGTTGGTGGTGGTTTTTAACCAGCGAAATTCGTGATCTCACCTCGACAATGCGCAAATAGTGATTCGTGTCCATATTTCTACCTCTATAAGATCTTGCATTTATCATATTGGACCTGTGACGGGCACTATTCAGTACATGGTCTATCTGTGATGTTGTTTGCCCATTTGGGAAGATCCATGTTGCTTTGTGGATATTCTTTCGAGGAAAAAGAGTTATTCCAACAACCAGTCCATACAATGTAGCAAAGTTCACCATCCAGAGCCCATTATCATTACTGGTTTCATGCAAGCTGTAGGTTCCCATGGTCGGCGTGAGTGCCACATCCTTACCAACTTGGGCGTTAAAGTCACCAAGAATGATTTTAACATCATTTTTGGGGCAGCTTTCTATCACGCGTCCAAGTTCTTCATAGAATGTTTTCTTATCCTCCTCAGGTGACACCTCTGTTGGAGCATAGCAGTTAATTAGAGAGAAATTAAAAAAATTTCCTCTAAGCCGAATGTAGCATAACCTTTGGTTAATGGGAGTAAATCGCATCGGGAGTTTGTCATATCACTACAGGTAATACAATCTATTTGGAACTCAATGATAAGTTAACAAATTCTGTAAATGTATTATATTTGTAAATTATGTTAATATCTTTAGACGGACAAGTCTTGCTTTGGACATTTGCCGGTGGAGCACTATTAACCCTTTTTTATTTCTTAATGATATTTACAACTTTATTAAATAAACACATTTAGTAAATTTGAATATATGGATATAATGACGTGAAAACACTTGTTAAGAAACTAACCAATGGTATTGATATGTCTACATTAGGAGATCACGGGGCCATCTTCTTTTCAGACGCTCCGGAGGGTTATCAGGAATTGAAGAGGAAGTAAGGTTAGAAAAGAGAGGGTTGGTATGATTTTGAAGTGTATTATGGAAGGATAGGTATCTGGATTGGGCCAGATCTGAAATATAAGAAACATTAAGGTAATTATGGATGGTTTTATTTGCAACAAAGTAGGAATTATTGATGATTTTACGAAGGATTTTCGATTGCAAGGATTGGATACGAGAGGAATTCAATGGTTTAGTGGAGCCCCATAGCTCAACTCCGTAAGTCCAAATAGGCCTTATTATAGCCATGTATATGAGTATTTTGTAATTATTTGGAAGTTTAGAGCGTTTGTCTAGTAAGTGTTGAAGTAATCGGATACGTTGAGCGGTTTCTTGTCGTTTCAGTCTGGTATCAGTATTCCAAATTAGACGTTTGTCCATGAGAAGTCCTAGGTCTATCAACCCTAAAAATTATGTTTGCTTCTCATTAATTCATTTTAACTTTATTTTTTTAGTTGGTTTATTCCATTATTTCATCATGAATACACCCATCTTACAGAAATACACGATTTCACTCGAACCCTTGTACAATCTACAGCATGATATTGAGGGATTGTTTGTTGTGATATTTATTCTTAAAATGAATTCAATAGCTCAACTGATAATAGGAAAAGACGGCCTGCTATCTCTTAATGTAATCCCTTATACTGGAAAACAGTAGAATTAATATGATAGATAAAAACATAAAAATTCTTCAACTTAATTGTCGAAGCATAAATAATAAATTCTCTGAAATTATAAATTATCTTAATACAAACAACATCCTTATAGCTGTACTACAGGAAATATGGTTTGATAATAAACCGGTTTACCGTGCACAAAATTATAATATAATAATTACAGACTATCTCCTGGAATTTGAAAAACCTAATCTAAAATACAATATATCAGACTTGACTGACATTATTAACCAAGCAGGAGAATCAGCTATTCTTCGGGAGTGTTCTGTTCGGAATACCATCTAAAATTTGATCCGAAGAGCTGGTGGAATGAAGGCATTCTAAAGTCGTATGGGAAAAAGAAGATAGCAATAAAAGAACGTGATAATAGAAAACTACAAAATCATGGGAACGAAAATAAAGAAGATTAAATCTCTTATTAAAAAGCCCGAATGCGAGACTTGGAAAAACTATGTCGAAAGCATAAACGCAAAACAAACCTGTTGTATGTGGAATAAAATTAAAACCTAACGTCCTATTTGCCTATTTTTCAGCGGAATCTCTCTGATTTTTCATTTAATACATTTCACGTGTACATCAGAGCAGTTGATATTGCTGTTTGATATATATTATTTTTCTTTCTTACTTTCCTTCTTCTCTTATGGTATGCGGTATAATCACCAAGTAATATCCAGTAAGGTGCCCAAGAGGACTCGGTCAGACGGAGTTAGTATACCTCGTGGTTCACCAGCCAAATGCGGTGAACAGCACAAATCTGTGGAATGCACCAAACCGATACAAGATCCTGCAGTGTGTGCACTAAGCCTGGAGGGATACCCGGCCAACTACAAAGGATGCCAAATTTACAAGAATCTCATATCCAGACACCAGAAAAACCGGATTCAAGATGAGCAGGAAGACCTAGAAGAGAGAGAGAACCATCTAGAATAGTAAACAACAGTGTATCATTTTCCCACCTACTTAGAGGTAAGAACTCAACCGATAACTGTCAAGCCCTGCTGCAACAGCAACCTCAAAATCATATTGATCCGAATAAACCTAACCATCAACAACAAATTCCTCATATCCCTCCTCCTTCAAATGCAACAGATCTCACCAGTTTGTTGGCATATTTCCTCACCAATTTCAAATCCTTAGTCACTCCACTCACATCACTCCTCATAAATCTCATATCTCACCTCATTCCTCCTTTAAAAATTCCTTAATGACTCACCTCCCGAAACCCATATCCATTATCCTTTGGAATGCGAATGGCGTTAGAAATCACGTTGACGAACTAACAGCTTTATTACTGGACAAGAACATCGACGTTGCACTAATTACGGAAACACGACTGACAAGAAAACAGCATTTAAAAATACCTCAAAACATAACATACCGTACTGACCATCCTGACTGTAAAGCATATGCCGGTACTGCTGTTATCGTACACCACTCCTTTTCTCATCACCAGCTCCCATCACCGACAAAAGATTTTCTACAATCCACCGCTATCGTAATCAAAACCTTCTCCTTTCCCGTCACCATAGCATCAGCATATTGCCCTAATAACAGATCCTTATCCAATATCCAGTTCAGTTCTCTTTAGGACATCACTTCCATCACTTGGTGGAGATTTAAACGCCAAATATCATCAATGGGGTTCCAGAACCACGAATTCTCGTGGCAGAACATTGTTATCTGCACTCAATTCCCAACGTTTCAGTTTCCTTCCTAACTCACCTACCTACTGGCTCACAGATCCTAACCGCAATCCTGATATCCTTGATTTTTCATCCACAGTGGCTTAGGTCCCCTCAATCATTCCCTTACCGTTCTTGCCGAACTATCCTCAGATCATAATAATAATAATAAGACTGAGTGAAGCAATCCTAACGGAGCATATTCTGCTTGAGGGAATTCCGCTTCTGGAACGACCATCATTGCCACGAATGCCATATAACAAGACCACGCTGAGAATAACTAATGCGATGAATAATGTTCTTATAGATCACTTGGACTTAATTGATGGCCTCAAAGATATTCCTCATCGGATGTATATTGCTGCCAAGTCAGTTATAATTAGCTTGGTATAAAAATAGAAGACAAAATAAAACTTCCAGTGGGTCGTAAAGGAATTCCACAATGGAAAAGAAGACTTCAAAAGGAAATTAACACCTTAAGGGAGAAAATTGGCATCATTTCAAATTATATTCGTAATCCACAAACTGCAAGAGCCAAGACAAAGAAAAAGATAGATGAAATCATAATCCAAAACTTGGGTACAGTTATGGAAATTGAATTGACCTATAGACTGACGCTATATCTGGATAACCTAAAACAGAAATTTTGCAGTTTTTGCAAACAGATTGCGTAGATATAGTGAAGCAGCTTTACGGAGGAAGCAGATTCACATGTTCTTCACACCTTAGACAAAAGTTGAAAACACCGAATAATTACCCTGAAGACATTGAAGCGTACTGGAAAAATGTATGGGAAAAATCAACGAATCATGAAGAGAACGCCACTTGGATAACAGAAGAAATTTCCCATTTTCAAAGTGGGTGCTTCTGAGATGCAAGAGGTAACAATTACAACACAAAATTTTACGAAAGCTATTAGGAAAATGAAAAACTGGAGAACACCTGGTCCAGATGGAGTCCAAAACTATTGGATTAAACGATTTAGGTGCTTGTATGAATCGTTGGCCAATAGTTATCAAGATATACTGGATGGTAAACAGACTCCTCCTACTGGTTTCTCTGATAGGATCACGTATATGCTTCCGAAAAAGGATGAGTTAAACTTACGTTCTGAGGATTTCCGCCCAGTAACATGTTTAAATGGTCTTTATAAGATTCTGACCTCCATCTTGACAACAAAGATTTATGAACACTTGGAATCTCGGAGCATGATACCCACCGAACAGTTAGGATGCAAGAAAAGGGCTAGGGGCAGCAAAGAACTTTTAGTAATAGATTCATTTATTGTCGCTCAAGTATCAAAAAACCAGCAAAATCTTTCTGTTGCGTGGATCGATTATAAAAAAGCTTTCGATTCTGTACCACACAGTTGGCTGCTCAAAGTATTGGAAATATACAAGGTTCAACCAAAAATAAGCAAACCTCTTCCAAATTTAATGGCGGAATGGGCTACTACGCTGAATATAGGAGCAATCCGCGCTAACAATCAAATTAAAATTCTTAGAGGCATCTATCAAGGAGATTGCCTAGGCCCTCTGTGGTTTTGTATGGCACTGTTCCCATTAAGCCAGATACTTAAAAGGAGCAAGGTGGGCTACAAACTTAACATCAAAGATGATGATACCACAATCAGTCATAGTTGGTGTATGGATGACCTCAAACTGTATGCGAAAAATGAACAGCAATTACAGAACATGGTTGAAACAGTATCATCCTTTACCAGTGATATAGGTATGTCATTCGGACTTGAAAAATGCGCGGTGCTTCATGTAAAAAAGGGAAGAAAGGTTAATACACAGTACATTCTGATAAACGAAGAAGATCACATTAAAGAAATAGAAGCACATCAATTATATAAATATTTAGGCATGCAACAAAACCTTAAAATTGCCCGAAGGGACGTGCGACAACAGCTTCTGAATGTGTTCAGAAAAAGGTTGCAACAAGTACTCAGGACTCAGTTATCTGGGAAGCACAAAATTAAGGCCCTTAACACCTGGGTCATACCAGCTCTGAGCTATAGCTTTGGTATAGTACAGTGGTCCAATACCGGTCTACAGGAGATTGATCGTCTAGTAAGAGCGACACTCACACAAGAGCGGTCTCACCATCCAACATCCTCCAAAGCCCGGCTGTATTTATCTAGAAAGGAAGGAGGTCGCGGACTTCTAAATATAGTGGAAGCATGTCGAAAGCAAGAGCTGGCGCTACGACGATATTTTATTTCAAAAACTACAGGGATTTACAGTACTGTAACCAATATGGATTCAGGTCTAACGGCACTCAATTTGAACAAAGCCGAAGATTTCACAGTCGTGTCCGAAAATGAAATGCTGTCAGAATGGAAAAGCAAGGCACTACATGGCAGATACTACAGCCAATTGAATGAAGCCTCCATAGACAAAGAAAAATCTGTAGAATGATTAGCGGCAGGAAGGCTATTCTCTGAAACAGAAGTTTTTGTAGTCGCAATTCAAGATCAGGTCATTGCCACCAGGTCATATAGGAGGCACGTTCTAAAAGACACTACAACATGTGATAAATGTCGTCTTTGTTCAACGGCGTACGAATCAATCCAACATATCACAGCTGGATTTGGAGTACTCGCTGGTACGGAGGATCTGCAGAGGCACAACAATGTGGCGAAAATATTCCACCAGACTCTGGCTATGAAACTTAACCTGTTGGATGAAAAGGTGCCATATTACAAATATAATCCGATAAGGCTGCTTCAGAAGGGTTCCATCAAGATGTATTGGGACGAATCTATAATAACGAATCATACAGTGCTTCATAACAGTCCCGATATCCTTATCATAGATTTAGGAGCAAAGAAGGCAAAGTTGATTGATATCGCGATTCCAAACGATAACAACATAAGCTCGACCGTGGGAGAGAAGCTCCGTAAGTACCAAGAACTGGCTATCTAATTAAAGGAGTTGTACCATTTGGAGAGCGTATTGGTTACACCAATAATAATATCAACCAATGGTCTGATCCCAAAGTCAACGGTGGCAGGTACGGACGGCTTGGAATTACCCCTGGATGTGTTTAGAGATGCTCAGCAAGCGGTTCTCTTAGATACAGCCAGAATTACAAGACATTTTTTAAATATCTAAATAAAATTATAATTGCATGTGGTTGGATTTGTCCCCTCCCTCAGCGAGAATAAAAAATATAATAATAATAATGCCTTATTAATTCTGGTACGAGTCCCTTTAAAATAATACAGAAAGACAAAAATGTGGGCTAAGGAGCCTCAGAGATACATAAACAAGAATATAGTTTGATTAAATAGTCAAAATTAAAAAAATTATTAAAGAAATTATAAGTTATTTTATAATTTAAATCAGTTAATAATAAAAAATTAAAAATAAACATGAAGTAAAAATAATGAAAAACGATCTAATAATTTATATACATATTTACAATTTTATAGCCCATTATTACTCCAATCATCTCTAGCTCCTATTCCTAAGTCCTTCATCAGAGGTCCAGTTAACTGGAAACTCACCAAATCCTTTTCGATAAAATTGACCTCAGAATGTTGTTTATCGGATCAGAATCAGACAATGATGACCTTGACAATGCCGTATACTTTTTTATCACTACTATCCAACAAGCAATCTGGACTGCTTCCTCTCCAAACCACTTCTCAAGAACTCCCAAGAAAAATTAGTTACCTCAACACCTCATAGACCTAATCCATACCAAAAGCCGTGCCAGATTATTATGGCAACGTACTAAACACCCCACCAATGGTCTTGTCCGTCGAGAGATATGAGAAATATGATGATTCCAGAAGAGGTTTTGATCAATGAAAAAATCCTATGGAATTGGTGTAGGATCTCATTACAGCGGTTAAAAGGCCTGTGGGGGAAATTTCAGAAAATAAAAAGTTATTGTCGTTAAATGGTATCTCTAGAGGAAAGCCAGAACAGGAGGATAAAGGAGAAGTATTAGCAAACAGGAATAAAATGGGAGTTTAGATCATCAGGGGATATTGGAAAGGCTGGATCTGGAAGGATCACAAAGGGAATGGTTACGAAGCAGTAGCCATTTTGATTTGATATCAGGAGTTGAGGAGGGCTTCATGGAAGTAGAGGGATTTCGCACGCCAGATCCTTGTTTGTGTCAAGTTGCGAAGCACCAAGCACGCTTGATAGTTATCTGCAAGCCTAGTAGGTCTAAAGCGTCTATGGGCAGCGTCGCGCCTCTTCTGGAGGTCTTTAATTTCCTGACACATTTATGGAGCAGGCCGGTGACGAAATGTAGAGGTTTTAAATTATGGTAGAACTAATAAATATCAACATCTAATGGGGGTAGCTAAGAGCGGTCACTGTCCAACATTGGCATGTTGGAGGACCCAAGACACATTGCCTTCAAGTGCAAAAGATTCGAGAAGCGGGAAGAATTAGTTTAGGATCGCATACTACGGATGATGGAGCTAACATTCTTCGGTAGATGAATAAAGATAAAGCTCGTGATTCGATGAAGTTTTTTAAGTACATAAAAGATGCCATAACTCCACAGTGGTCCCAGCGCAATTACAAAAATACTCTGTTGACATAGCGCCCATCCATAAAATGAGCTGTTTAGGATGTGGAAGAAAGAGAAAGGAAGAATAATGCAATATGTTTTACAGCTATCATGAAAAAAAAAAAATGAATTTGGCACAGGATTCAGTGTCAGCATTTTTTTTTTTTTAAACTTTTATTATGATATTTACAACTGTATCAGTATGAATACATCAAGTAAATGTGTACAAAGGAATAAAATCACATGAAACACGCTTGTTGAGAAACTCCCCATTGGTAGCACTCTAATAATTTGTCTACATGAGGAGATCACTGGGCTATGTCAGCATTTAAATCTACTAATCACCAAATATAAATCATTTGAACAAATTAAGTGTATCCAATCTTAGAAGATACAATCGATTCTATGTTGTATGAAACCCTCGATCCATCAATGGACTAATGCCCGAATTGTGAGATAGAAATTATAGCTTGTATACTTTTACAATTTTTGGCTTTATTGTATCTTGTTCTTTCTATCCCTGAAGAATGGCTTTGTTTGTTGACCCCTCCCTCCACTGTTACCCTTTTCTCATCTATTATTATGAATATTAATTATTACGAGAAAAAACAAAACAAATCCACTGTACAAACAAGTCGGTTTAATGCCTGATTTTAATACCTGAATCAATGATGGCTTCGTAGCTCTTTTCTAATAAGATCCTAATCATAGGACCCATACTTTCGGCTTGATTGAAATGAACGCCGAAAGCCGAAGCATCGAATTTCTTTATTTCTTTCAATTTTCCAGTTCTTTGCGGAATTTCAGGATGATCTAAAACACAAATGAAAAAAGTGAATATTTATAAATTAAAAATATATATATGTGTACACTGACAGGCAAAAAATTCCACCCACTTGATTTTTCCATGTTTTCATCTAAAAATATTCCTGCAAAGTTGTATTTATGGAATTTTATAATCTTTTTTACCTTTAATAATCAAAATGAGATTGGGTAAGAAAGATTAGAGAAAAAAAATTGAAATTATTATTCTAAAAGAAATTAATTACATCACCGTTTAGTAGCGAGTGTTTCCTCCTCTTGCCTTCACTACTTCTTGAATACGCCTCGGCATACTTTCCAAAAGTCGGGAAATGTCCCTTTGCTGGAGAATAGCCCATTCCTCCCGAAGAGCCCTTTCAAGGTCCTGCAGTGTATCAGGAAGTGTTGCACGCGCTCTTCCGAGGTTATCCCATAAAGTTCAATGGGGTTCAAATCTGGAGAACGTGCTGGCCAGGCTAAAACCTCAATATTGTTCTTTTGAAGGAACGTCTGCACTATGCTGGCGACATGTGGGAGTGCATTAGAATATAACGATCGCCGATTTCATTAAGGATAGGCAACACATGAGGTTCCAAAATCTCATCTACATAGCGAATGGCCGTCAAAGACCCTCCACGAACAACAACCAATTCTGTGCGGCTCTCCATTGAATTCCTAGCCCACACCATTAAAGAACCACGTTGGAAAGGATGGCTCTGGGAAAAATAACAGGCTGCATATCCTTCGTTTCTTCTTCTCCACACCCTTTCACGCCCGTCTGGAGACCGAAGAGCGAATCTTGACTCATCTGTAAAAAGTACAGCACTCCATTCGTCCATAGTCCAATGGCTGTATTATCGAGCAAAAGCCAGCCGTGTTACTCTGTGAGTTCTGGTCAACTCTGGTCCTCTTACTGGACGAAAACCCATTAATCTATACTCATTTAATCTTCTTCGAGCTGTAGAAATTTGCACACCTCGAACTTCTTCGAGCTGATGAATCGCTTGAACAACGGTAAGGTGCCTCTTTCGTAAAATTCAAAAACCGGTCATCCAGTGGTTCTGTTGCCCTAGGCCGCCCAGAACCGGGACTTTTATTGTAAAAACCAGTTTCCCGAAAACGCCTGACGGCGTCTCGTAAAGTTTCATACGGAACTCCGATGGCATTAGCTGCATATCTAATGGAACGTCCATCATCAATAAGTGCCACACCACGCGCAACATCCTCAGCACTAAGAGGCCTTTTTAAACTTAATATTGAAAAAATTAAAAGCCGGAGACTAAGAAATGTGCTGCAAGAAACGGCACTGAACTAATGATACTGAATAAACATTTTGATTCCATAGAAAGTAAACATTGGAATCTAGAATCATTTCATTTAATTAAGGATTAAGGGTTATTTTCCTCTATATTAACATTCCTAATTGAAAACAAACAAAAAGATTAACTATTTATTCATTAAAAACAATAGACCAATCCAAAGCAGAAATATTTTTAGATGAAAACATGAAAAAATCAAGTGGGTGAAATTTTTTACCCGTCAGTATGTATATATATATATATATATATATATATATATATATATATATATATATATATTTGAAACACTTTTTAATTCTTTAATGTTTTGAAGACACATTCTTGATGATTGTTCTGATTCACCTGTAAAGATAATTAATTGATGGTGTTAAAAGTAAATTTAGAATTTAATTGGTAAACATTTAAACGTTATAGTATTGCATATGTCTAATGAACAAAGATTCTCAAAGTTTAACCATGTATATTGGTACACAGCAATGTCACCTAAATGTGAAATCTCATTGGAAATTTACACGAACACATATTATGAAGTGTAGTGAAATTTAAGATTATTATGGTGGATTCAAACGCTCACCGAAAATCACAAATATATAGAAACATTTGGTAAACAAACAGACTTTCTAACGCTATATATATACGCTTGGATTTCAGAAAAAAAAAGAACATGGCGAATTTGTATACGCTACTTCCTTTGGATCTAATTATTTTTTTTAAGAAACAATCAAATACAGATAGTTATACAATAAACAGCAGTGCAGAATAGCATACATGTTTTTATAGACCCCATCCAACACAAGCATTTAATTAAGTAGCTTTGACCACAATCTTGTGTAATGGTTCTATTTTCCAAGGCAATTAAGTTATTCCTTAATAAAGTGATTAAATATTACAATATAAAGCGAGGTCGATTTCACGTTTTTGAAGTTTATTATTTTGAGAAGATTTTAACTTGCCTAGAGCATGATTGGAAAAAAAAAACCTTTACATTCATGGTGGAAAATCTTTCAAAACTAACCTAATTTCCATCGCCTATCGTCATCCGATATCATCTCGGCTTTGTTGTATAATGAATAAGCCAATTCTTCCATACCGTCGGCATCAGGAAAGTTACCCGCAATGCCGGATATAACGATGTCATCGTCTGAGTTCTTGATTAGCTTCTTTCCCGCCTCGATCATTAACCGGTTCATTTCTTCGTTCCTTTTAGCCACCTGTTATAAATAATCCAAGTTAAAAATCAATAATAGGGTAGATATTAATATATAATAAACAAAAATGTACCATTATAACTCGTTAAGAGTTTTGGGTTCAGGGAGTACTGTTACTTAACCAATGGTCTTACGAGGTTGAGTTATGGTCAGCATCCATGCTCAATTGCTAGGTACTGTCCCAACCCTGTTTTGCGCATGCGCTAGATTATAATATACCACAGTTATCTAGTCTCTTAGATATATTCACTTTTTCTTGGGAAATTAGTGTTATTTTTTAATTAAATTGTGACTATACGTGAGCTAAACAGCTGAACTATAATATGCACTAATGCCACAGTGAGTACAGTTGTTATTTGTTGTGTACAATCGTGTGAAGTGAAACCGGTGTATAGAGGCCAGTTCCCTTATCTCACGGCCATAAGTACCTGACCCGACGTAGTCAGTTGGACTTGGAGCATTAACGGGAGAGGTCCTTTAGCGACGCTGAGACAAAATCAAGGTCACGCAGCGTGTTTAAAAAAAGTTTTTTTTTTTTTTTTTTTTTTTTATCTCGTCCTTTATTTTATCTCGATGTATTATGCGATTCTACCATCAACTCATGTCTACTAAGGGTGGAATAACGAGGTCTCGTTCCGCTGGATCAACACCACGTTCGTCACCGAAAAAAAAAAGTTGCCAATCGAAAAGAACGACGCCACCTAATGTAGCAGAAGAAACTCAACCTCAGCTCGGATGATCTAAGGACACAATAGACGATTCTCTCTTTCACCCCAAATCCTTACGAAGTACTGCAAAATGAAAAAGAGGCGATGGAATCTGCACCCATTCCCAGAGAACCTCGGCCCCCTCCAATTTTTGTTAAAAATTTAAAAAATTTCCAGTTATTATGCAAACATTTAAATAAAATTACAACTCCTGGTAGCTACTCATGTTGAAGCCGGACCAATGATATTAAAATATCTCCAGCCACAGCTGATTCATACCGCCAAATTATTAAATATCTATCCGACACAAAGGCGGATTTTCACACCTATCAATTGAGGCAAGATCGTTCCCTGAGGGTAGTAATCCGAAATTTGCACCCCTCTGCTCCAGCCGAGGCAATCCAAGAAGAACTGACGGCACTAGGTTTCAAAGTCTGACAGGTCACTAATGTAATGAAGGACGACAGAGATGTATCCGGTGCTAATAGAAAAATACCATTACCCATATTTTTCATAGATGTAGAACCCTCAGCAGGAGTTTATAAAATATATGAAATTAGAAGATTATATTATACTAGGGTTAAGGTTGGAAAACCATACACTAAAAGAGAAATCATCCAGTGTCATAATCGCCAGGCATATGGGCACACCAAAACTTAATGCCACCACATTCCAAGATGCGTGAAATGCGGAGAGTTACACAAGACTAGTGAATGTAATAAAATGAAATCTACAACCGCTGTATATGCTTTATGCCTGGGAGGACATCCTGCCAACTACAAGGGCTGCCAAGTCTACAAAAATATCAAAAATAAATTTCGCAAACCCGGGAACGAAGAAGAAGAAGAAGAAATCTCTAAGCCCAGAAGAGGACCTACTAAAATAGTAGACTCTAAAGTTTCTTTTTCACAGTTACTAGGGGGCAGAGCACGGACTGACAAATGTGAGGCCCTGAAGCAACAGGAACCCCAATCCCAACTTCAACATCCTATTCCTAAAGTACAAAACACTCAACAACCTCATCAACATCACATTCTTCATGTTCTTCCTCCATCACAAGCCACAAGCCTTACCAGTTTGTTGGCATCTTTCCTCACTTAATTCAAATCCCTTGTTACCCCACTGATATCTTTCCTTACAAATCTAGTATTCCACCTCATCCCTTCCTTAAAAAATTCTTAAATGATTTCCTCCAAACCCTTTTCCATTCTCCTTTAGAATGCGAATGGTACTACAAATCACACTGACGAACTGACAGCTCTACTACTAGACAAGAACGTTGATGTAGCCCTTATTACGGAAACTCGACTAACCAAAAAACAAACTTTAAAAATACCACAATACTCCACATACCGTACTGACCATGTTGACGGTAGATCACATGCCGGCACTGCCGGCACATGCCGGCACTGCTGTCATTGTACACCAATCACTTTCAATCCACAGCTATCATAATCAAAATCTTCTCCTTTCCTATTACCCTTGCATCATCGTATAGCCCTTCTAGTAATAGTCGACCCTGATATCGATTTAATCCAAAAAGTTAAAAAAAGTCGAGGCCCGGGGGGCCCAATCTCAAATTCGATATCATTTCTATAAAAAGGGTCCCCCAAAACAGGATGGTTAATCTAATGGTTAAGGTTGGTAAGGTCGAATATGGCCGCTATTATTGAAGGAAATAAAAGAAAACATTTATACTCTTTATAATAATGACAGAGTAGTTGAAAAATAAAAAGTACACTTTGTAGCAATTTGGAGTACTTTGTGTAATTCGATATAACACCGCGAGTATTTTCTGTACTTAACTAAATCATGATTAATGCTGCGTGAGTACTCTCAGTACTCGCCGATGTCAGGCCGAGTGCAGAAACTACTCAATACTTTTTCCTAATAAAATTACTCAAATCATGAAAGTAATCGGGTACTGCCCATTTCTAGTTCTCTCGACCTCACCTACCTACTGGCCCACTGATCCTAACCGAAATCCCGATATTCTTGATTTCTTCATCCACAGTGGTTTAGGTTCCCTCAACTATTCCATTGCACGCCTCGATGAACTTTCCTCAGACCACAGTCCATTAATATTCCAATTATCACTAGCTCCTATTCCTAAACCCTCTCCACCGTCCTTTATCAGAGGTCCAGTCAACTGGAAACTCTTCCATCAAATCCTTTCCGAACAAATTGACCTCAGAATAACCCTGAAAACCCCAGAAGACCATGATAATGCCATACACTCCTTTAACACCACCATTCAACAAGCAGTCTGGACTGCTTCCTTCCCTAATCATTCCCAAATAATCTCTAAGAAAAATAAGTTACCTCAACAAATCCTCGAGTTAATCCAAACCAAACGCCGTACCAGAGTGTTATGGTAACGCATCAGACATCCCACAGATCGCCGTTCCTGTAATTATTACTCTGAAAATATCAAGCAAGAATTATCCAACTTCAAATCCCAATCCTTTAACTCTTACCTTACCTCCATCTCCGCTCAAGACAATTCCCTCTGGAATATCACTACAAAAATTCTAAAATCCCAAAATATTTCCCATCCCCTCCTTCGAGGCGATGGCTGCTGTGTGGTGTCTGATGAAGACAAAGCTGATGAATTCGCCAAACACCTCTCCTGTACATTTACTCTTCATCCTGAATCCCATTCCATCCATACAACAAAAGTATAAAAATTCCTCTCCCCACCAATTCCACTTTCCCTACCACCAAAAGAAGTTCATCCTTCTGAGTTCAAATATCATTTACGAAAATTATCTTCCCGCAAATCTCCTGGATACGATCTTTTAACCCCATAGATCCTTCATCAACTACCACCCAAAGCGATCATATTCCTCACATATATATACAACAGCAACCTAAGAACTACCCATTTTCCTCTCTTATGGAAACATTCGACCATCGTCATTTTCCTGAAACCAGCCAAACCTTTCAATAACACATTATCCTATAGACCAAGCAGCCTACTCCCTATCCTTTCGAAAATATTTGAAAAAATCCTATTAAAAAGAATCCTACCCATAATAGAATCACAAAACTTTCCTACCCATCAATTCTGATTTCGATTCCAGCATTCCACCGTTCAATAAGGACTCCGAATTGTGGACCGCATATCTTCAGCCTTAGAAAGCAAAGAGTATTGCTCGGGAGCATTCCTGGACATTGAGCAAGCTTTCGACCGCGTATGGCACACCGGACTACTCTTCAAGCTCAAAACCCACCTACTCCAGTCCTTATATCTAATATTCCGATCCTACCTCTCTGACCGCTTCTTTCGAGTTCGTTGTGGTACATCTCCATTTGCCATTCAATTGAGGCGGGAGTTCCTCAAGGCAGCGTCGTGGGTCCCGTCCTCTACATTCTGTTTACCGCTGATATTCCTACTCATCCCGAAACCCTCCTGGCAACATTCGCTGATGACACAGCTATCCTATCTTCCAATCCAGATCCTAAAACAGCATCCTCAAATCTACAAAGTCACCTTTATCTTATTGAACATTAGTGTAATAAGTGGCGCATCGAAGTAAATGAATCCAAATCCAAACACATCACTTTTACCCTTCTGAGCAAGTCCTGTCCACCAGTATACTTCAAATCCATACCACTTCCTGTCTCAGACACAGTCCGGTATCTCGGCTTTCTTCTAGATAAGACTAACGTGGAACTCACATACCAGACTTAAAAGACAACAACTAAACAGACGATTCGGACAGCTATATAGACTAATGAATAGAAAATCTCATCTTTCAGTCGACAACAAACTAATAATCTACAAGATAATCCTGAAACCTATCTGGACCTACGGACTAGAGCTGTGGGGGTCAACAAAACCTTCTAACATTAAGCGCATTCAATCCTTTCAGACTAAAGTCCTCCGAACAATAGTCGATGCTCCCTTCTATGTATCCAACAAAACCCTCCATAATGACCTTCATATCCCATTTGTTTTGACCTATTCCCAGATAGATTTTCCAAATTTCACCAGAAACTCACTCATTATCCAAATCCTGTAGCACAATCCCTATCTTGCTCCAGCCATCCCTATAATCCTCCAAGAAGGATGAAACGGCAGTGGCCACGCGACCATTTATAGATTGTATATATTTGAGTACTGGCAATGACCAGATTCTCCACTCATGTCTCATGTCTCTTGCTCAAGTGCCCTCCATCAGTCTCCACTGGCTTGCAATACCAGTGACGCGGCTGGGAGAGAAGCACTGGGATTTCCTGGGGTCCTGCCTTGGCTTCCACATTTAGGGGACAAGGCATGACTCAGAATCCTCTGGGTAAATGTAAATATTGTATATAGGTATGAATGTGTTTTACATATTTCAATTTCAATTAGCTTTTCTTTTTTTTTACCTATGAACTCTTTTTCTTTTATCTCTATTTTAGTTATCATTTGTATGTATATATTGTGTGAATGTTTAATGTAGACCTAGTATTAATGCCCTCCAATTCGGCAGAATGTATTAATTTTTAAATAAAAAATAAATAAAAAAATGTCCCAACACAATAAAGATTGTAGAAAAAAAAAAAAGAATAAAGGATAAGGTTTTTAAGAAGGGCTCATTTTTTGCTAAGGCGAGATTAAGTCTACTTCTATTCTTTCGATATGCCAATGACCAATTGTAGTATTCGGAAACTGGGCTAATCAGGGCCGAAACCAAGATTTTTACCTGGTGAGAAAGGCCTAATATTGCCTCTTTTCTTTTAACCTCTCCCCTCAATAAAATTCAACTTTTTTTATCATCTAACTAATAGGTCAAAGTTATAAAAATGTCAGAAACATTTTTTTAATTACCTAACTTTTAAAGTATTTTTTGTCTCGAAATTTGTCACCCTCTAACTTTTTCGTTTCGGCTCAACTGTCCCCTTTGCCTCCTCACCTGTAGGATTGTCCTGGGGGTTATGGAACTCCCATATATAGAAAAAGAATCAACATGTTTATGAATGCAGTCGACAAACTTCTGCTATGTTCCTGGCCTCGCGTTTCTACGGCGAGTAAGGGGTTCCAGGAATCGCATATATTTGTATTTAATAATTATATTTGTATTCATATCGGTTCCAGAAGGGAACCGATCTACAGAAAAATATATTAATTAGGTATTTAAAGGTAAGATACCACAGACCCCCTACTATAGTATCCTAGATTGAACCATATAATTTTTATTGGATTTCTTTTCTAAAGGTATCATGTTTTTAAATTTACTATTTGTTCTATATCTAATTGGTGGCATGCAAGGTAGAATGTAAAATCATCAAGATGGTTTACTAACTATTATATTTACAAGCTTAAATAAAACCAAAAACGTCTATATACAAGATAATAACTAAACCTATATACATAATGAATAGTTGAGAATCATACTAGAGGAGAATGCTTGATTAGAGTTACATGAGTTCTATTGATTATATTAATTAATGATGTATGGTTGCCAACACAAATTTACATTAATATAACTAAATGCTTGTTACTACTTAGCTGGTCCTTCACAGTGTTTCTAGGTGTTTCTAGCCGTCATATCTGGATTCCCTGTCTCTGCTCTCTCCGCTTCTCCTGATCCAGTCTCAGCCTATGTCCCAGCTCTCCTCCGCCGAGTCCCAAGAGGAAGTCCTCTCCTCTGAGTTCCAAAAAGAAGTCCTTCAGCTGCGTTCCAAGAAGAAGTGTCCAGTCCCAATTCTCTATTTCCCACCTTTTTTCATCCCCCTCTCTTTTGGTAGTCTTTTTCCTGATTGGCTGAATATTCTCAGCCTAAGGGATGACCACGCCCTCTCCCCCAGGCCAAGGTAAAGCAGCAGGTACAGATTTCCATATTTCTGGTGGAAGGTGTGAAAAGGTCTTTCGGGATCCTGTTTAAACACTTAGTTGTCGGTCTTGGTCGGTGGTTCTTAAGGGTTTTTATTACCACTTACAAAAGGTTGTCCTAATGGGTCGTTACGCTCCCTCAGGTACCCAACCGCCAGATGTTAGCACTTCTGATGTTTATTTGTTTATACCTTTAAACTAATTATTCCACCGACGGTCTTTACAATACATAGCACTTCAGAAACATCTAAACCCTCTCGTTTCTAACCTTGCTTCCTCTTCGATCCCTGACAACCCTCCGTAGCGTCTGAAAAGAATATGGCCCCGTGATCTCCTAATGCAGACATATCACCACCATTGGTTGGTTTCTCAACAAGTGATTTCATGCTATTACATTCTTTTGTTCACATTTACTGAATGTATTTTTACTTGTAATACAGTTATAAATATCATCAATAAAAAAAAAAATAATAAAAAAAAACCGACACCACCACACTAAACGCCGTACCAGATTATTATAGCAGCGTATTCGACATCTTACCGACCGCAGCTCCTATAATTATTACTGCAAAAAATTAAAACTGGAATTAGCCACGTTCAGATCACAATCATTTAACTCCTACATATCCTCCCTCTCTTCTAGTGACAATTCTCTTTGGAAAACTACAACGAAAATCCTAAATCCTCACCAAATTTCCCATCCATTCCGACGAGATGACAGCTCCTGGGCAGCATCTGACGAAGATATAGCCAAAGAGTTCACCAAACACCTCTCCAATACATTTATTCCCCATCCAGAATCCCATCCCTCCAACACCGTAACAGTAAAAGAATTCCTTACGTCACCTATCCCACTTTCCTTGCCTCCTAAATCTATCCATCCGAAGTGAAATTTCAATTATATAAGCTAATCCGCCATAAATCTCCTGGATATGATCTCCTTACCCTCAGATCCTTCGACAACTTCCATCCAAGCAGTAATATTCCTTACATATATCTACAATTGCATACTACGTACCACCAACTTTCGTCTATTATGGAAACACTCCACCATTGGAGTCTTTCTGGCCGTGAAGCAGTGCAGTTCGGATCTGTGATAGTTATTGAGTTTATAAGTCCAAAGTGATATAATTTGAAAAAAGTAGTGACTAGTGGTTACCATACTTATTAAGGAACACTATATTTCAATTTGGTGAGATTTTGAGAAGTGGCTGCGGAAAAATAAGGTGAAAATTCTTTCATCTAAATTCCTTGCTCAGACAATTGATACAAGCAGCAGGTAGATAAATAATAGTGGGGGCGTACGTGCTGTAACCCGTCAAAATTACATCAGATATAGCCGGCGTGACATCCCCTCCACCTACCTCATCAGCTGGTGAGCAATATAATTTATTATAACAATAACAGTATAATTTATAATAAAATGGCCCCTTCTATAACGCTAGAGGACATTATGACTGAAATAAAAATTAACACAAAAAACACTGAAGCCATTGGAAATGATCTCGGTCAAATAAAACAAGCAATATCCCAAATAATTGAGGAACTTCATGCTGGTAGAGTTAAACAGGCCTTATTAGAAAAGAAAGTAGAGATGCAGTAGGAAGAAATAAATAATTTCAGGCGAGAACTAATAAAAAATAATACAATCGTATATAAAGTTCTTGAGCCTCAAAGAGAAGAGCCTGAAGATGTCTATGATACATTAAAAACCTTATTCAATAGAACTGAAACCAACTTATCTGTCAAGGATATTTCATATTGCCGAAGATTAGGGAGAGGGCAGGCCAGTTAGTTTCATTTGTTAGCCATAGGGACAAAATGAATTTGTTTAAAAAGAGGGACAAGCTCAGTGAAATTAATTGTTCTATAGCCCATGACCGAACGTTCTTCGACAGAAAGAGAAGAAAAGATTTGCATGAAACTCTAAAAAATGTACAAATAATAGATGACAAACCTGTTATTATTAAAAATAAAATCAAATTTAGAGGGACCCTATATTCCCTTGATGAAATGCATTCCATTTTAAGTCCACCAGATTTTCAAAAATGTACTGATGAAAATTTACCGCCGGATGATGAAAATGCTGGTAAAAGAAAAGCCAAAGACAAACTAGTCATTTCGTTTTCGCTACAGAACATCTTCTCACTGATAATAATTCGCTCAAGATAAAATCAACTGGTCTTATAACTCAGGATGCATTTATCTAAGGCATCTAAGGAAAACGTTTCGTCCAGTTCAAGTAATCATTTTGAAAATTTCTCACAATTACAGAAAGAAGAACAATCGGTGGAAATTTTAGCTTATAATATTTGTGGCTTAAAAAGTAAAAGGATGATTTAATTTTTTTTCAATATATTAAAAAATTTGATGTAATATGTTTATTCGAGACTTTTGTTGAGAATAAGGACCAGTCAAGGTATGAACATTTATTTAATGATTTTTATACAATACGGGTGCCGGCTATAAGAAATGCTGCATATGGTAGAGCCTCTGGCGGTAGTTTATATGGTGTGAATTTAAAAAGTCATTTTAAAAATTATATAAAATTCTGTGAAATCTCGAATAAACATTTTGTCATGTTAAGTTTAAATAACTATGAAGTTTATATTATGCCTGCTTATTTAAATTGTAATAGCTGGAGAAGGTATTATAATAGCTTTTATGAATTCCTCTCTGAGGTACATAATTTAAATGTTTGTTTGATCGGTGATTTTAATTGTAGAATGTCAAATCAACAAGTACTGTCGAAAAAATATTTAGATTTTAATGCGAATATTGAATGTTTATGTAGGAATTCAAGGAACTCTTGTTTAAATATAAATGATAAAAATTAATAGAGCTCTGTAATGATTTTAATTTGGCTATATTAAATGGCCGTATGAAAAATGATATAAAAGCAGAATATACATATTTTGGAGCCTCGGGAAATTTTGTTATAGACTATGCTATTGTAAATATGAAGTTGCTATTAGTAGTAAGAAATTTCACTGTTGATTATCAGATTTTTTTGGACCACATGCCGATTATTACCTCTTTCAAAATTAAAAATAAGGTAATTGAACAGTCTACTTTACCACTTCTCCCAAAAATTAATTGGTTGAAACAAAATGAGTTAATTTATCAGGCTAGGGTGGATGGTTTAGTTAACCGTTTATCTGTAAATGAGCATTCAGTGGAAGATTTGATAATTATAATCCTTATCCAAGGTCAGTATATGTAAGTAAGTAAATATCCATGGTTTGATAAGGAGTGTTTCCAGGCTAGGAAGATGTCGTTTATAAGTTTAAAGTTATTTAGAAAAACTTCGTCCCCTCACAATAAATTACAGTATTTAAATTCAAATAGTAATTATAAAAGTCTATGTTTATCAAGAAAGAAGTAATATTATATAGATTGTGTCCGACTGAATATGGTTAATATAATAACAGTAAAGAGTTTTGGGAATTTGTAAAAGTATTTAGAAAAAGTAATTACTGGTCTGTAGGTAATATATCATTACAAGATTGGTTTATGCACTTTAAAACTCTATACAACCCTCTGTTAATTTCAAATATAATTTTATACGTTGAACCGGATATTAATAATGCTATTTTAGATAGACCCTTCTCTCTTGGTGACTTGAAAGCTGTTTTGGGTAACTCCAAAAATAACAAGGCACCAGGAAGTGATAGGATCCCTTATGAATTTTACAAGTATGCTCCCGATTCCTTTTTAAACATTTTATTGGCTACATTTAACAGAATTTTTTAAATGGGCTATGTCCCTTTAACATTTAAAAAATCCATTATTTTTCCATTATATGAAAAAGGGGATAAAAATTTGGCTTCTAATTACAGGGGAATCTCCTTCATTAATGCAATTGCCAAGTTATATACGGGGTTGATTTTGGCTTGATGTCTGGACTGGATTGATGAAAACAATATAATTAAAGAAGCTCAGGCTGGTTTTAGAAAAAAATATTCAACAATCGATAACATATTCACATTAACAATTCTAATTAAATTAAAATTATAAAAGAAAAGGGAAAAAGTTTATGCGTTTTTTGTAGATTTTTCTACAGTATTTGATAGTGTGGATCGTTATAGTCTAATTTATAAATTATAACAGCTAGGATTTCCATCTAAATTAATTAATTCAATTAAAAGTTTGCTTAGCGATACTAATGCTTCAGTTTGGGGTATGGATGGTTTGACGAAACCATTTAGTATGGAATCGGGTGTAAGACAAGGTTGTTTGCTTAGTCCGATTCTATTTTCATTATATATAAATGATTTGGAAAAAAATTTAGATGGTGGTATTTGTGTAGAGGCAAATTTTAAAATTAAATATCCGGCTTTTGCGGATGATATTTGTCTGCTATCTTCACATCCAGCGACATTACAGTGTAATATAAATTCTCTAGACGAATACTGTGAAAAATGGAATCTGAGAATAAATCTCGAAAAATCTAAAATAGTGGTCTTTCGCAATGGCGGTAAGCCATCGCTAAAAGAAAAATGGTTCATTGGCTACAAAAGTATAGACGTAGTACAACAGTACAAATACTTAGTAATAATTCTCACGCTTACTCTCTCAATGTCCAAACATCTGGCAGAAAAACTGGAGAGAGCCAAGGTGGGTTTGAATTTGATTTGACACCAGTTTATCGAAAACAAAGACATAGCTCTGTTCAAAAAAATTACAAGTATTTAATTCAGTTAGTAGGGCAGTGATGTGCTATGGAGCACAAATCTGGGGTGGGGTAAGTTATGAAGCCGTGGATAGACTACTAAGATTCTTTCTTAAAAAAATATTAAAATTACCAAAATATACTCCAACACACTTCATCACTTTGAGACTAAAATAGATCCGTTATTTATCTTCACAATTAAACTCCATTTTGATTATATTGTAAAAATTTGGAAACTTCCACCACATAGTTATCCAAAAATATTAGCCATGATCTTAATATCCCATTTGTCCTAGACCTTATCCCTCAAAAATTGTCCAAATTCCATCAAAATCCATTATATCATCCAAATCCAATTGCACCATCCCTTTTTAGATCTATTCATCCATACAATCCTTCTCGAAGGTTGAAGCGACAGTGGCCCAGAGACCTATTGTAAGAATATATTGGAGTTCTGGCAATGGCCAGATTCTCCACTCAAGCAACGAGCTGCTCAGCCTCCATTGGTAATACAAGTGATGCGGCTGAGTGAAAGACGCTGGGATCTCCTAGAGGCTAGGCTCGGAGACCTTGCGTGAATGAATATTGTAAATATTGTATACAATCATGTGTGTATTTAAGTATTTATTTGCATACCTTAGTGGCCAATCAAATTCAAGTAATAATTCAGTACCTCGAATGCTCAGATGGAATTTAAAAAAGGCCGATTGGAAAAAGTTCTCGCAACTCACTCACACAGCCATTACTCCTGAAACCATTACGGAGAGGGTAGATACAAGCTGTGCACGACTTCAAACGGCAATTCTCGAGTGTGCAAAGCGGTCTATCCCTCGGGGATTTATGAAGAGATACACTCCATTCTGGAGTGATAATCTACAAAAAATAAAAAAAAAGTAGGGATGCAGCAAGAAAAGATGCAGAAAGGTCAAGAAAAATTTAAGACATTGTTAGGCTAAGACAACTTACAATAAACTTAAAGTTGAATATAATTCAAGCCAAACGAAAGACTTTTAGAGAATATTTAGCTAGTCTGGACTTTCGTCGAGATGGGAGAAAAGCACATCAATTCATCTCAAAGCTAAATGGGGGAAAAGACCCAAGGAACAATAAGTTTAATAACAAGGAGATATTTTCTGGACTTGCCATAGCAAGGAGCTTCTGTAAATTCTTTGCCAGCGCATCTAACTATAAACCAGCAGAAGAAAATAAGAGAATTAGTACCGCACCTCCAATCTTATGTTTTAACCTTCCTGAAAGCCAACTTTTTGAAGACGACTTCAGTAAGGAAGAGCTTGAACTTGCTCTGGCACAAACAAAAAAGGGAAAAAGCGGTGGCCCTGATGATATATTGCCAGAGTTTCTTATATACCTAGATGCGAAAGCTAAGCTCATAGTGCTGGGTTTTCTCAATGCTGTCCGGACATCACGATATCCTTGTGCCTGGAGGAAGGCTGAGGTGATCCCAATTCTTAAAAAAGGCAAATGTTCCTCTTGTCCATCTAACTACCGACCTATCTCGCTCACAAGTGTTTTCTCTAAGCTCTATGAGAGAATGGTCTTAGCCCGGCTGCAGATATATTTAGATAGGGAAAATAAGATGTCGTCAAAACAAGCAGGTTACCGAAGGCACCGATGTACAACTGAGCAGGTGGCTCGTTTTAGTGATGATGTGAAAGATAGATTCCAACGGAAACAACATACACTTGCAGTATATGTTGATTTAAAAGCTGCTTTCGACAAAGTCTGCCGAAAATTCCTTCGGAAAAAGCTCCTCAAAATGAATATTGGTGGAAACATGTACAGAGCCATACGGTCCTTTTTGGCCCAGAGATTTCTTCTAGTAAGACACAAATGCTGGTTTTCAAGCTTCAGATCTTTTAGACAGGGACTTCCCCAAGGATCTGTTCTGAGCCCCACACTTTTTAATATAATGATCGATGACTTAGTGGCTATGCTCGAGGGAATACCCGGAATATCTGCTCTACTGTTCGATGATGATCTACTAATATATGCGACTAGTAGCAGCATAACAGCTCTCAAAGCAGCAATTAATGAGGCAATGACAAGACCTTTTACCTGGACCATATCAAATGAAATGGAAGTAAACACCCAGAAAACTGACTTTTAACTGTTCACGTTATCAACCAAAGTGCACGAGCTGGAAGTCATTTACAATAATGTTCCCTTGCCAAGAACCTATGCAGGCAAATACCCGGGAGTTAGGTTAGACACCAAATGAATTGGAACAGCCAAATTGAAGATATGGTCGAAAAGGGAGAAAACAGGCTTAAGCTTTTAAAACGCCTTGGAGGAAAGAAATGGGGGCCACCCAGGATGTGATGGGTCTTGCATATAAAACCTATGAATGCCCAGTACTGGAATAAGGTTCTGAAGTCATCTGTACTGCGGCTGATGCATCCCTGATAAGACTGAACAACCAGCAGAACACAGCACTGCGTTTAAATTTGGGCGCACCGCGCTGAACTCCTATTGCAGCTATGGAACTGCAGACCACTGTAGAACCCCTTTCGAGCAAGCTGTAATGTGTCTTCACGAACGAATGAGAAGAGCGAATCCAGAGTTTTGGAAAAAATACAAAATCCCAACTCAACGGCTCAAGACGATAGCACTGGAAACTATAGCTCAAAAGTAACCGCCTCAGGATTGGCTTCACATTTATACCGACGGATCAGCTGAATCAGCCCTTAAAAATGCTAGGGCAGGAGTTTACTCGAGAGAGTTTCAGTTCAGGGCTGCGGTGGGTGAGGATGGTACGAATTTTGACGGTGTGATAGCAGCGATCCTCATAGCTCTAAGAACACTATCAGGAAGGCAAGTTCAGAACGCTGTTCTCTTTGTCGACTAGCAAACAGCAATCCTCGCCATTACTGACGTGAATAAATGTATGTCGAGTGCTATATTGGAGGGCAAATCCCTTCTCAACGATCTAACACTCCGAGGCACCAATGTGGTCCTTCAGTGGATTCCGAGCCATTGCGATATTCCTGGAAATGAGGAAGCGGATAGTCTCGCCAGGAGAGGAGCAGAATTGCCACAAACAGTCCATCCAAAATCCTACGATTCAATTCGGTGAATGGTGAGGATGGTAGTGAAGGAGGAAACAAAAAATATGCACAAAGACAAGGTGGAAGGGAGACGTTATGGTTGTTTGATGGAAAACCCGATCCCAGCAGACCTACCAAGAAGAGATGCAGTAGCCTACTTCCGCCTGGCCACTGGTCACGACTATCTACAAAGTGATCTCCACAAGATAGACGTGGCTGAGGATCCTAGGTGTAAATTATGTGATCAAGCGGAAATGGATGCAGACCTCCTAAACGAATGTCCTGCTTTGACGGATATAAAGAATCAAATATATGTAAATGATTACATACAAAAGTCAAACTTATATTGGGCAGCAAGATGTCGGATGGTTGAATGACCAATGACTATGGCATAAGTAGAAAAAAAAAAAAAGAATTTAAGTATTTATTTTGTTAGATTAGTTTATTTTTGTTTAGTTTAGGATATTTTAGTTTGTAAACATTTACATTTAATAATATTTAATTTAATAATAAGGCTTAGCGAACCCGAAGGTTCGATGCCGACACCACCAATCGCTTATTACACACCTCCCTCCACCGTTCGCCGTCCAAACCCAGTCCCTTCAGATCGGCTTTAATGCAATCTTCCCACCTTCGCTTCGGTCTACCCCTCGGACGCTTACCATTCGGCACAGCAAATATTAACCTTTTAGGAATTCTCTCGTTACTAAGCTCAACAACTTTACAAGCCCATTTGATTCGCCGTGACGAAATTACATCAATTATATTACCCGGATACAGCTCACGCAATTCAGCGTTGTGTAACCGTCTGAACTCTCCGGTTAACTCATCCTTCTTCGGTCCGAATATTCTACGCAATACTTTATTTTCAAAAACCTTAAGACGCTGCTCATCCCTTAATGTAAGCGGCCAAGTTTCGCATCCATAGAGAACTGTAGGCAAGATAATTGTTTTATATATTCTAATTTTTAAGTTTCGGGACAAGAGCCGCGAACTAAGTAGTTTTGTCACAGAAAAATAACAAGCATTCCCCGCCTTCAGTCTAACCTTAATCTCTTCTTCAATTTCGTTTTTTCTAGTTATCGTAGAACCTAGATACCTAAATTTATCTACCTGTTCAAACATATTACCATCTATATCGATATCACCAGTAGTATCGCCATTTTTGCAGCTAACCATATATTTTGTTTTATCCACGTTTATTTCGAGTCCAAGTTCTTTACCGGCTTTCATTAACGTTGTCGTATTTAGTTTTATAGTTTCAACGTCTTCGCTTAACAGTACCAGATCATCAGCATAGCCCAGCACGGATGTTGTCCCTCCCAGATCCAACCCTTTCTCGGTTCGCATTACCTCCCTAATGGCATGTTCTAATGCCAAATTGAACAAGATAGGCGAAAGAGAATCCCCCTGTTTTAAGCCCGAACGAACTTCAAATTTTTCGGACAAATTATTACCGATTCTAACTTTATTGAGTGTCTCCGTCAAGCACATCCTGACTAGATTTACTAGTTTTTTTGGAATCCCCTGCTCGATTAGAATATTATACAGTTTCTGGCGGTCAATAGAATCGTAAGCCTTTTTAAAATCTATATACAGCTGGTGAACAATACCGTTATACTCCAATTTTTTCTCTAATATTTGCCGTAAAGAAAATATTTGATCAATTGTCGAACGATTCCGTCTAAATCCGCATTGGTAGTCTCCGATAATTTCCTCGGCGTATTCCGTGATTCGATTTATTAAGATTAAAGTGAATATTTTATAACATACCGGAAGGAGTGAAATTCCTCGATAGTTATTACAATCCGTCCTCGGACCCTTTTTGTGAATTGGAATAAGAATTGATTCTTTCCATTCTTCAGGTAATTTCTCGTTCACCCAGATCTTTTTAACCAACTGATGTATTTTAGAAACTCCAGCTTCCCCGCATGCCTTAATTAGTTCAGTAGGAATATTATCGATTCCCGCTGCTTTATATGATTTTAATTTTCCGATAGCTACTTCAACTTCCTCTTTACTTGGTCCTTCTATTAACGGTTCAGCACTCTGGTACTCAGAAGGAGGACATAGATCATAATTTCCCGTATTTAAAATATTGTCAAAGTGGTCCTTAAACTTATTCAATATGTCAACCGGATCGGTCAGAATATTGTTATTATCATCACTAATTCCAGACGTTACGGGGCGTACACATTTACGTGATCTGTTTATACCTTTGTACATGTCTCTTACGTTATTTTCGGTTCTATTAGTTTCTATTTCTATTATTTTATTTTTAAGATACTCCCTTTTTTTATTTTTGAGCAATTTGGTCGTTTCGTTCTTTGAGATTCGGAAGTATTCCAAATTGTCTTCGCTAGGATTATTTAGAGCTTTTAATTTAGCGGCTTTTCTTTTTTCACACATGTTTAAGCAATCTTCATCAAACCACGGTTCGTTATTCTTATTTTCCTTTTTACCTAGACACGAGTTACCGACCGCTTTAATATTATCCCTGATCTCTATCCATAACTTGTCAATATCCTCGTGGTCCTCGTCAGGAAGCTCTAAAGCTTCAAACCTATTCTTAACATCTAGCTCGAATTGGTTTCTAATTGATGGATTTTTTAATTTTTCCAAATTAAAATTCTCAAAATCGAAACGGTTTTCTTTTCTCTTTTTTATATTAAGTTTTTGTCGAAGTTTCGCGATTACTAATTCATGATCCGACCCAAATTCTGCTCCGCGATAAGACCGTACATTAATTATACTGCTTTGCCAGCTATGTTGTATCAAGACATGATCGATTTGATTTCGTGTTTGCGAATCCGGTGATGTCCAAGTATATTTATGAATATCCTTGTGTTTAAACGTCGTACTTTTAATTATCAGGTTTTTCGAGATGGCAAAGTTTATCAGACGGATCCCATTATCATTACTATATTCGTGCAAACTTTCTTTACCAATCGTCGGAATATAAACTTCTTCCCTTCCTACCTTTGCGTTCGCGTCACCTACAATTATTTTCATGTAGTTTCGCGGTAGTTTATCATAAACCCATTCGAGTTTATCGTAAAATTCACTTTTGACTTCATCGTCACTGTCTTCGGTCGGACAATGTATGTTTATTAATGCGATTTTAAACCAACGTCCCTGAAATGTAGCTACCGAAATTCTATCACTAAAGAATTGTACGTCCCTCAAAGCGGATAGTAATCTACTCCTAATTAGAAACCCGGTACCCAAACAATGATTCCCGCTTCCTCCGTACCAAATAGTGTACTTTCCTTCCCTCATCGAGCCCTCCCCTGGCCAGCGAACCTC
Source organism: Nezara viridula (assembly GCA_928085145.1). Taxonomy (NCBI): domain Eukaryota; kingdom Metazoa; phylum Arthropoda; class Insecta; order Hemiptera; family Pentatomidae; genus Nezara; species Nezara viridula. The sequence continues at coordinate 168,206,572 of OV725078.1, read as the reverse complement.
TTGCAGAGCCACGACATCCAAATTGTACCCATTTACCTCATTCGCGACCGATTTTAGGCCCCCTGCTGTGTTTAAACTCCTTACGTTCCACGTACCAATATTTAAATCCCTATATTTCAACTTGCGGCATGAATCCCCTAAAGCAGTCCCCACCCGGAGACCCGAACGGGGGACTAGTTTACCTCCGGATAATGAGCGTTTTACCTTAGGGAGATCCATGACTTTTTGTGGTGTTTGGTGAACTAAAGATATGTGAGTAGGGCGTTCAATTCTACGTCACACCCTTCAGCAAGTCTGGTGGGCCCCTACCTCCAGGAAGTCTGGAGGTCCCCTCCCTCCAGCAAGTCTGGAGGGCCCCTCTCATTGTTGGTCAGCGAGTCCATCGGACTTAGCCGGGAGGAACTTCCAAGGAATTTCCACCGACCATCCCCACATCCGCCACCCGTGGGACGCTCCCCATACGCGGTAATGAGCCCGCGCGAGGTAATGTAATGTAATGAAAATGTAAAACATTTACATTTAGTATTATTATATTGCTGTTTATTTTTTTTTATTTATTGTGCATAGTATGAGACAGCTACTCTTTATCACTATTACTATTGTCCTTAAATGTGACAGATTGTAATATATCTCAATAAAGAATAAAAAAAAATTTTAAAAATTAGAGAAATAACTTGGAAAACGATTTATTTAATCCTATATTCCGTTTATTAGCAGAAATTAGGATAAGTTGTTTCGCAAAGCGATAAAAATTACAGAGAGGATATCATAAAGCAATTTAACTTTCTTAACACCTGGCCCTTCGATGAGAATAAAAAATATATTTTTTTTTATTTTAGAAATATTAAATTACCATTATAGAATACTTGTACTGAATATGTTAAAAACAAAAATGAGAAGTTATGAACAACTAGAATAATAATTCGGTTACATGAACTGCTAAGAATCAGGGCCATTGCATGGTTTGTCGGCGCCTGGGACGATATTTCATATTGCATCCCCTCCTACCATTTCCGAAATCGGCCAGTAAACTATTTTCCCATATTTAAATAAAGAGAGAGGGAGAGTGAGAGATGGTTTAGTAGGGATGCATTTCGAAGCCCAATCCAGCTTGTGCTTTCAAATTATTAAAACGCGCCCTCTCTGGACGCGGTGGCTCTGCATGGAATAGGTAAATTGAGAAAAGTTAATAATGTGACACCAAGATTGTTTGAAAATAGCCGATATTTCCATTTATTTTTTGTTTAAAAAGGAAAATCATTTATTCAAAAGTTTTATTAATAAAATGTATTTGGGATAGTGGTTTATTAATTTTGAAATGGGTTGTACCATCATATTTTCTATGATATGGTACAGAAGATTGGGTCGTGAAATGAAATAAGCGAACTGTATTAAAAAGAACTATAAGTATATTTAAACAGTATATAGAGATGGGGGTTTGGCGTATAAGTGTTCTACAATCGTTTACTTGATGCTGACTGAGGTACGGTGGTGGTATCGGTGGTCGGCCGGCTGCAGTAATTCCTCACCTCCATGGGTCCGGTAGGTCTCAGTGTTCTACTCCACGCCTCTTCCCATGGTAGAACAGCATGAAAGGTAGTCTTGAAGAGGCTAGAGTAGTCGAATTTTCGTGTGGTTTCAGTCGCCCATTTTTTCTCTTACTACTAGTTTTTGTGCAGACTGCGCCACCGTCGCTGCAGTGATACCTACTGCTGGCCTATTAAATGTACCCCATGAAGGAGGGGGGGGGGAGTAACCTCAATTTAGGGTGATCAACCCTAAACAAATTTCATAATCTAATTGTAACTATAATTTCAACTAATTATCTCATAAACCCATATTAATAAACGTTCCATATTTTGCAAAATAAATATACCACCGAATATAAACGAAGCAGCTACAGTAAAGTTATTTAATATAAACTATAAAATTTAAATTTTATTACTGATTCTCAATTGAATTACCGGCCACTATCTGGTTTCATTTGTTTTCAAAATGTTATAATTATTAAATTGTATTAGCATATTTAGTTAAAATCTAGATGAAATAGTTAGGTTTTCATATCTACAGCAAATTCTAAGTTAATTCTGGTATATTTATTATGCAAACACATACACTTTATATTGAAACTATGTTTTATTTGCAACATTTGTAAAACGGAAATCATTGTAAAGTAAATTACGTCCATTGTTAATTTATGTAAATAATCCCACGGAAGACAATAGAAGGGACAATACCCGATACCACTTCTGATTTTATTTTAAATGAACTATTTAATTAACTAATTTAAATTAACTATTTAAATCAGTCTTAGAGTATCTCTCTAACGGTCAAGAGCTTAACTAGTGCTTCTCTCTATCTTATATGATTTGAACAGTGCAGTGACTTGAAGACGTTTCCGTTTTTTTTTTTCACAATTACTTCGTTTCGTAATATACCATTAATATTATAATACAGTTATTTATGGTGATAGTAGTTATATAGTGACAAAAAGAAAAAAAAGGACGTGATAGAAGCAGCTGACTTGGAATAGTGGGGATAGCTAGCATCAGCCTAATCCTACCAGCCTTCACCCAAACAAACAGGTGCCTTTGTTGTTGTTGTTATTACTTTCGTTTTCTCTCATTTTAAAGCAATTGTGACCTCTACTTAATTTTTTCAAAATGGTTAATTGCAAACTATGCGGAAAAACGGTTGGTAGAGAAGACAAGACTAAATTGGCTTGTGTCACATGTCAAAACATATTTCATGCTAAATGCACGAAAATTGATTTTACAGACTCAGAAGGCCTAAAAGAAGCCAGTAAAAAATGGAAGTGCACCGATTGCGAAACAGGGTCGCGTACATTGCCAGCCACTGAGCCTAATACTATGATAGACCTACTGAGGACTCTGGCCGAGGAAGTAAGGGAATTGAAGTCCAAGCTTCAGGGTTTAGACGAACTAAAGGAAATAAAAGAAACCCTCCAGAAGCAATCGGAACTATCTTTCGAGAATATGGAGCGATTGTTAAAAATTGAAACACTCCTGGAAGAGCAAAAAACCCATACTGAAAAATTAACCAAGGAAAATAACACATTAAAATCAAAAATATCCGAGCTGGAAAGCCGCCTGAATTCCACAGAACAGTTTCAACTGAAAAACACAATTGAAATCAGAGGAATTCCGGAGAAGGCCGGCGAATTTTTACCACATAATAGCAATACCCGGAACCTAGTTAAAACCTTTTATCCCTCACTCCCAGATTCCCCTACCCAATTATTCCTTCCTACTATTGTAATAGTATAGAAAAGTAAAATTGTAAATAGTTACTACTGTAAATATGTATATAAATTATTAGAGCGTTCTTCATTATTTTTACTTCATGTTTATTTTCAATTTTTTGTTTTTTATTTTTAACTGATCTAAATTAGTAAGTAACTTATAATTTTTTCTATTATTTTTTTTATTTTGACTATTTAATTACTCTATATTTTTGTTTATGTATCTCTAAGGCTCCTTAGCCCATATTATTGTCTTTTTATATTATTCTAAAGGGACTCGTCCCAGAATAAATGAAGCATTATTATTATTATTATTATTATCATCATAACAATAGTTAGAGAGTCCTAAGGTTCGATACAGTATACAAGTTGGATCTAATAGAATTCTCTCATCTAAGATTAGGTCGATCCAATGAAGACTTATTATCCGTAAACTGCTAATATAATTATGTTATTAAACAAGTCTGTAATTACATATACTATTAATTTTATATTAAAATATACAGGATGTCCCGTAAATAGAGGAAAATTTTTATAGGAGGGATAGTAGACCTCATGGGCTACAAAAAAACTTTATTGAAATAATGGGCCAATTTTCAGCAGGAAAGTAGAAAATCCAAGTTTTTGGCGGGTTTTTTCATCATCCTTCGAGTATACTACAGATTAGAGATAGGCAAAATTTTACCCTGAGTAAAAAATACAAATTACAGAGTATGGAAGTATAGTTTTTTAATATAGTATCGATGTTAATGTAAATCGATAAAATAAAGAATTATTAAAAAAATTTGGATTTAATCAACTTTGGGCACCATTTTTTTTTCTACACCACTTGACTTTTATGATAACGATGTCCGATTTGAGATAGTGCCCCAGGGTCCCGACTTTTTTTAACTTTTCGGATTATATCGACATCAGGCACAACTATTAGGTTTTGGGGGCGCTTTTTATACAAATGATGTTGGATTTGAGATTAGGACCCCCGGGCCTCAACTTTTTTTTACTTTTTGCATTAAATCGATATCAGGGTCGACTCTTATGTTTTGGGGGGCGCTTTTTATGAAAATGATATCGAATTTGAGATTGGGCCCTCTGGGCCCGACTTTTTGTCACAACATAAGTTTGTCGCTTATGAAAACTTCCTTGACAGAAATATGGGAGAAAACACAATTTCATTACCAACTTATATGAAAAAAAATTATTTTTAATTTGTTTATATTTATAAATAAAATGTGTTTTTAGGCAGGTAGTTTATTACAATACATCTCATATCACGAAAAAACAGGAAATAAAAGCTTTTCATCAGTTAATTGTAGTAATTTTTACTGAAAACATAATTACTTTTAGGCGGCTTGATAGAAAATTACATAATTTCTTTAAACAACTTGAGGCAAATCTCAAAATTTTTCCTAGTAAACTTCAACTTAATTAATAAGTACTTAAAGCTTATTAAAGAAGGAAGTATTTCTAAAAGTGGGGTAAATGTAGTACAGTTGAAGGGTGATAAAAAAATAATCAGGAATAATTGATGAATTTTTTATTAAGAGAATTTAAATATGTTTGTCCGCCCGTAGTCCTATTGAAATAGTTTTAACAATGACATACTCTACTTTTAATTAAAGTAAATTTTGTCTAGTTTACTATGCAGCAATGTTTAGTTACTTGAATGAAATATTTTTTAAGTTAACGCTTCCCATTCAACAAAACATGTGACTCCCTTAAAAAAGCACAAATCTTAAATTTCCTACTTTTCTGCTGGAAATTGGACAAATGTTTATATGAACTTTTTTGTAGATCTTGATGCCTACTATCTACCTTTTAAATATTTTCCTCTACTTATAGGATACCCTGTATATATATACCTACTATGAAACTAAGTTAATTCACAAACGAATATTATAAGTTATTTGATTTTTACACAATATTAAATGTATTGTATACATATATTTTCTATATATAGTTTAAAATAAAGGAACCCTTCTAATTTCGATAAGAAAACTGTATAATAATTGATTTAATAAAATTAAATACTGATAGAAATTTATTGCTGAATGATGGATATCTGATTAGCCATCGAGCTCAAGCTGGAATATTTTATATTAAATTATTATCTTTTTTAAAATTTATTTTTGATATTTAACGAGGGATGATCTGTGATAAAAGTAACGGAGGAAGGTGAAAATTAACTTGCCGGATCTTACCATTTGGATCATATCAAATAGTATTAAAGGGAAGGAGGAAGCCCAAGCAGTGTGAGCCTTGTTATAATAAACGAACCTGGGTCAAATTAATTTAAAATTTTACACAAATTTTGAAAACAAGGAAATATTTTATTCAAAACACATACTGTAGACTAACGAGGTGAATATAAATTACAGACTTTCTACATTTAGCAACAATTAAAACAAGTTACTGATATAAAAAATATTGCTAGATTTAACGTGCTTTATTAAATTCCTGGAATTTGTTGGTTGTTTGTACTTTATCGCGTGAATATCTTTAATTTCACGATGTAGTCTCTTTTTAAAGATACACTGCTTTTGGGAGCACATACAAGTAGCAAGAGGTCACACAATCTTATGTTACTGCAAACGAGGGTTCCCATAGTGCAGCGACAGGTTACCCATAACTCCATGGCCGATCCCTTTGGGTTGTCGGAAGCAAGTAGCAGTGAGTGCTGTATAACGTAGGAATATGGCAACACTGAGAGATGTATAATGTAGGAATCTGGCAACACTGAGAGATGTATAATGTAGGAAGCAGGCAACATTGAGTGCTGTATAACGTAAAAAGCTACCAAAACTGAATCCTTTTATCCTTTCAGAGAACTGTTCATAACTATTACCTATTAACTGTGGTATAACATGTGCATTTCTGCATAAATATAAAGTGTTTAAAGAGTAGTAGTTCTGTTAATTACCAACATACCTATAGAATCCATAAAACCCTTTTGCAACTGAAGTTTTGAATGCCGTTCTGGATTAATTTCCATTATATCTTTTGTTAATCACTACACATTTTAATTACTCTTAAATATTATTATGATATAATTACAGTCATCTTGGTTTTATAACTATTACCTAGTATCTTAAAAATTGTACATCTATCTTATGTATTCATAATCACTTGAAACTTTACGAAAAATGTGGTATGAAAATATAGTTTTATTGATATAGCTAATGTCTGCTGAAAAACTTGATCAAATATACTAGACATTTAATGGGTAATTGTATATATGTATATTATTTTCTAAAGAATGTCTTCCTAAAGTAGTTGAAAATTTAATAATGCATAGGATCTAGTAATCAAACTGTATAAATATTGTTTAATTTAAATCGATGATGCATTTAAAAAAAAATGGCCCATAATTTATATTCATTTTTTTATATTAATTGATTTATTTCAACATTAGTTCTTTATGTCTGATTGTGCTATATATTAAAGAATGCATTATCTCTGACACTTATTATTTATACTATAGTGATGACTGGCTATTATAAAGATTACTTACTCTTACCATTTTAGCTGGATTTATCCTGATAAACCGCGGGGATAGGGGACTAAGTACAAAATCTAATGGGCATAGCTTATATATCAAACCTTTAGAATAAATTATTATCATTCAATTATAACCGACCGGAAATTATTATAACTGCTCCCATTGTTCCGATAGATGACATGGCACAAGAGCCCCATTTTAATTCAAATGATTTCATCTTATTAAATATTTTTAAAACCCTTGCGCTAGTTTGCATTGTCATATTGCTAAATCGTTTGCTCGAAAAATGTTACCCCACCTGTGAAAAGAATTAAACCTGTTAATCTAAATTCCAAACTACCATATAATTATTTAATTTAAAAGCCATCTCATACATGCTTTCATTTTTTCACATTTTTTTTCAGTCTAAAAACATGAGTGTCTTAACTTCTAAAACGAACATTTGGCCATCGATTTTCGAAACCCATTTTACATTTTTTTTTATAATAATTTTTAAAAGAACGAGAATAATTTATTAGTCAAACGTAAAGTTCTTTGATTAGGAAACTAAGTAAGCCATAACATTTACAAGTCAACGGAAATATTGTTTGGGAACAATATTCTTTCTTTAGTGTGGCATAAGCGGATTTATTGTATACTTAATATGTGAGAAATCGTTGGCATTTCTATATGTTAAGATAGGCAATGGGCTTAAAATTCAAAATATAAAAAAAATTGAAACGAACGATGTTTCGAAAAAGTTTTACGAGCTGATATATTTTTTTATTACCGTATTTTATTTTGTATATATTTTTAGTGACAAGAACGTCAAATTAAAAAAGAAACACTCTTATAAAAAATTTATCACATAGCTAAATAATAAATAAAAAAAATTAACGAGAAATAATATTCATATCAAATTTATTTATCTAGTTTTGTAATATTTTCATCTAATTAGCTGTTCAGACATTTATAAAAAATCTCATAATATCACTTGTGGTGCTATGTCATATTTGTTAAGTATTTTGGCAAAAGCCCTAAGTCGAATAAGTTTTGTTTTAAGGGGACCCCAATATTCTAAACGATTAGGATCACACTCCTGCCAATTACTTCGGACTCACAAGAGCCTTTTTATCTTTACTGTTCTGTAACTGGCCAGATGGTCTGGATGTTGTGTCTGGAATATAAAGCGATAGATAATATGAAGTAGGTCAATGTTGCAATTATGTAACAGTCATTATGATTTAATATAAACCAAAGTACATTCTTAGCTTCTAGTTGTTGGAGAATCGTTAAATCTTCAAATAAGACTAGAGAGAATATTCTAAACTAGTAATCATTTTGTGCTAAATGTTTTATTTATCTTGAAGTAGTCTAAGATTGTTCCCTTGCAATGTAATTACCTAGTCTTTTATAATTTATCGTGAATTGTAATGTTTCATTCGTTGCATATTTTCCTCATTTACATAATTTTTTAGTCAAAATATTATTTTATACACGAGTGGCTACTCAAGTTAATGTTTATCATTGAATACAACCATTTATTTAAAATTAAAAATACAAGCTTTATGTAATATTGAATTTAAAAAAAATTATGAGTTTCGAAATTCTAAGTTTTGCTACAAACTATGGACTGACCCTAGGGAGCATACTTGTTCCAGGAAAGAAGTTCCACAAAACAACTTGGACATCAACCAACGGCCTTGTAGTCAATCGAATAGATCACCGCTTAATCGATTCTCGCCATAAATCCAATCTGACGAATGTTAGATCTTTCAGGTGGGTGAACATGGATACGGATCATTATTTAAGCATAGCCAAAATTAGAGCAAGGATATCCGTTAGCAGATTCTCTAAAAATCACTCTGTAAGAAGATATAATATTGATAAGCTGAAGGAGGCGGAGGTGTGTAATACATATCAGGAGGGCCGTGGGCAGGGCGACCGGGGCACCGCGGCCTGGTCTGCGCCTCGAATCAGATACAAAAATATAAAAAATGCATAATGCTTTTGAAACATTTATTTCTGTCCGCTATTCACTTTTTCATTTATTCCTTTTCATCTTTACTTAGATCATTGTTCACTACTAGCGGAATAATTATTTCTAACTTCAGCTCCACATGCTGTTATTAGATAAATTACCACTAAAACTGGCAAGAAATTTTTCTACATTGAACGGAAGTACAAAAGTATAATCAATTTCAATAAATAAAATCCTTAAACATAAGACAATATACTACTGGCCGAGTTCGAGGGGTGTGAGAGGGCGCCTGATATAATTTCGCCCCAGGCGCCAAAAACTAACACGGTGGCTCTACATATACGAATACCTTCTAGGAAGAATTTGTTAAAAGGATGAACACATCTGCTGATAGCATTCAAGGAGAATAGAAAAAATGTTCTAAGGCTCTTAATGCAGCGACTGAGAGAAACTTAGGCTATGAACAGAGGCTCACACGATCACCATGGTTCGATGAAGATTGTCTCCAGGTAACAGCTTGTAAGAATGTGGCTTACATGAAAATATTGCAACGCCACACAAAAAGTTTAGCTCAGACACAGGTAGATCTAGTGTGAGGGAATTTCGGTCTGAAGCCCCCCACCCCCTCTCCCATGGTAAAATATAACTATGTTTTTTTCAAAAAAATATCATCTCTAAAAGTATTATTGTTCGTTTGATTACATTTAATATGGCTCAAAAGAATCACTTAAACACAATTTCATACTTAGTTTCTTTCATTCTTCCGAAGTAATTATCGTAATATATACATACAAAAAAAAATCTTTTGGGTTAAAGCTCCCTCCGAAATTAAATTCTGGATCCGCTATTGAGCTCAGATATATAGTGAGAGAAGAAGGATATACATAAGAAAAATAAGAGAGCTTGGGAAAATCAAAAGTTCAAGGAGAAAGAAAACTTTTTAAAAGCCAATAAATCTAGACTATTTTTCCAGAGATTTTTTTTTTTTGTACTCTAGCCGCTATTCCTAGCATATGGGGTTTCGCCAGTAGTGGGTATACGTTAGGTATACGTAAGCCCACTACTGCCAATAAAATACTTTATTCACAAATTCTTATTTTACAATATTAAAGGATAGTTTAATTAAAGGAAACAATATATTAGGTTCAACTGTGTTTCTGCTCGGTCCACGGATGTGCACCTTAGTGATGGAGCAGCACTTTATCCTCTGCCAGATCGCATGACCAGCCCTCCTGGCACTCTTTAACAGCCTACTCTGCATCCGTCCTCGTTAAAGTCCAGCCCTCTTGGCTCGCCGCATCTGTCCGGTCCTTGCATATCTTCTTCTTGTGCCTCATTCTCACGTGACTCGCCGATATCAGGTGGTGAGGCCTTACCAAGAGTAAAGTGCGAAGGCCACACCACTTCCTTTCACCCATAGACAAATTTTCTGAAGTTCGTCTTTTCCATTGGACGGAGGAAGTCCGTTTCGGCGATGGCGAAGATACCCGTCTTTCTCGACAACCTGGCACAGTGTCCTTCCATGTCAGCACAGGATACCACAACGTGTTCTGCCGTTGACGGGGACTGCACAAGTGGGACACCGGTAATCAATATTCTTCCCATGTGCCTGCAGTTTTCTCTGGAACCTTGCATGTCCTGTCTGGATCTGATGGAACCAGTAGTCGGGGAAAATCCATTTAGCTTTTAATCTCGAGTGAACTGTGGGAAAGAACTTTCTTAAAGTTGAGCTCTTCTGGCAAGCAGCCCACCACCCATTCCATACTTCGATGGAGCCCTCCCGATCAGACAGAGCTGTCTGGCGGTGGCTGATCCAGGAGACCTAGACCCCCTAGCTGTTTGTTGCACCGAATATCTATGTAATTTTGAATAAAGTACACACTTATACCAATGGATCATCATCTGGTATCTTACCTAATGGATTATTTATAGATAAGTGAGATTTCACTATTTCCAAAAATTGGCCAGATTTAGCTAAATATCGAACAGATGTCAACAACTTCTCTTCTGCTAACGAGTTTAGATCAATATCTACTCCTCTTTCATTGGATTTTATCATGATTATTTGTTCAAAGGACGTGTCCCTTGAATTTCCTATGTGGTTTTCCTTTATCTGAAAACATTAAATATGAGTTTTAAATTTAAATAAAATAAGAAATATAATACATAGCACTTATACATATCTAACCAGATAAGAGATTCTAATGCTTCTACGTAAGGAAAATGTTTTTTTATAAAATCTACTTTCTCTTGAGTGCCAACTGTGCAGCCTTTGCACAATGCTACATATATCGCGGCTTGGACGACTGTTCCAGTTCCAGAGTGGATCTAAATAGTATTTCATTTCTTAATCTTTCCACTTTCTATAAAACCATACAATACCTTCTATCCAAAAAAAACAAAATATTTAAAAAAAATAAAATTAAATAATGTTAATTATTTTTATGACGTGCGATGGGCTGGAAATCTGTCAGCAAAACATGGAATCGTGTACTGAACGCTTTTAGGTATTTTCCTTAAGGGGTTATTCCTTACTGATGGAGGAGCTAATTCGCAATTGGGCTTTCGGCATTTTTCTCAAATACGCTATGACTTCAGCTACGTAATAAAAACAAAACAAAAAAATCCTAAAAACGCTCTTTAATGATTACAACTCCGTATTAACCTGACTGGGAGCGATTTAGTGACCACCGAGAAGCACACACATATGTGTGTATATGTATATTGACCTAGGTAAGAATCAAACATACACCACTAAAACGGACATTGTGTGATGTAGCCTTCTTCGAACGGCTCGCTCTCTTCTAGAATTCAAAAATTCTGGTGAAGAATCATATGAACAGCATTTAGCTCATAACGCTATCCACCTAGTGTACTACAAGGTTGGTGAGCTTCTGTGCAAGAAATTCTTTCTAATTTATATAATATATTTATATAATATAATATATATATATATATATATATATATCTTCTTCTCCTGATTCTAAATCAATATGGCTAACCCTTCGTAAACTCTCTCTTTGTAAATCCTCTTCCTCACCGTCCTACCCGGTATCACCCGATGAACTAAATTCCTACTTTATATCTTCCACCACCAGCAACAGGTCACCCACCTCTCACCAGTTTTCCTTATCACCCTCATTTAACAGTGATAATTTCTATTTCTCCAACATTTCACCGACCGACCTTATTTCCTCTATAATGAAATCACACACAAACTCCATCGGACTTGATGGGATACCAGTCAAACTGTTAAAATTATGCCTTCCTGAAGTTGTTCCAGTTCTCCTTTTCATCTATAATTTTTCCCTCCAGAACTCAGTTTTTCCAACTGCTTGGAAAAAAGCATTAGTCAGACCTATCAACAAAATTCCCAATCCTACCTCTCCTAAACACTACCGCCCAATCTCCATTCTTTCTAACCTTTCTAAACCTCTGGAAAGAATAGCTCAATCCCAAATCTCTAAATTCCTTGAAAACTCAAAACTACTCGATCCTCTCCAATCTGGTTTAAGACCTGGCTTCTCCACACAATCCGCCCTACTAAAAATTACCAATGACTTATATACCGCAATGGACGAAAAAATGTTAACTGTGTTAATACTTCTCGACTTTTCCAAAGCTTTTGACTCCTTAGACCACTCTATACTCTATACTAAATTA
>OV725078.1:168169966-168193691 GCA_928085145.1 Nezara viridula | reverse complement strand
CGGCGGGAAGAGCCACTTTGACTCGGAATATAGGTGGGACACATGAGACCATCTCGAAGTGCCGAAGACGAATCTTAAAAACAGTTCATGATTCTCTTCAGTCTGTCCTCAAGCTCCAACGAGAGGCCACCGTATACCACACAGCCATAGTCAAAGTAGGGGAAAATCAATGAGGAAACGAGGAGCCTGCGGATAGGTTGTGGGAGATGCTGACGAGAACGATGAAATAATATAAGAGTACCAATTGACCTCCTGGAGATTTGAGCAATATGGGGTTTCCATGATAGGTTTTGATCAATGGTAATTCCTAAGTTTTTTACAGAGGAGGTGAAGGAGATTGGTTGGTCATTAATAATCAAGGAATGGTGGGTGGAAATGGATCTAAGAAGGGAGTTGGAACCTATAAGAATGGCCTGAGTTTTCGTTCCATTCAACTTTAATTTATTCAAGCTTGCCCAGGCACTTATTCTATCTAGGTCTCTCTGAATATTTGTAAACGCTTCTAATAACTCAGTGGGCGGAAAGGAAAAATAAATTTGGGAGTCATCAGCATATAGATGGTATGAACAATGGTGGATTGAACTAGGAAGGTCATTGATGTAAGAATTTAAAAGGATAGGAGAAATGCTTGAACCCTGGGCTACTCCATGAGACAAAGTGAGGATAGAAGATAAGGGTTGATTCGGCATACTAACGGCTTGAGTCCTGTCAGAAAGAAAGGATTGGAACCATTGGGTAGAACTATTGGAAAAGGATAGAGATTTTAATTTAGTGAAGAGAATAGAATGGTCTAAAGAGTCGAATGCATTGGATAAGTCCAGGAGTACTGATACAGTCAGTTTTCTTTCGTCAATTGCAGTATGTATGTCATTTGTGATTTTAACTAAAGCGGATTGAGTGGAGAAGCCTGGGCGAAAGCCAGATTGGAGAGGATCTAAAAGTTTGAACTCTTCGAGAAAATTGGAAATTTGGGATTGGACTATTCTTTCGAGGGGTTTTGACAGATTTGAGAGGATGGAAATTGGACGATAGACTTTAGGAGAGGTGGGGTTAGGGATTTTGTTAATAGGACGGACTAAGGCTTTTTTCCAGGATGTAGGAAAAACAGAATTTTGAAGGGAAAAGTTATAAATGAATAAAAGAACTGGAAGGATTTCAGGGAGGCATAATTTTAACAGTTTGACGGGTATTCCGTCAATTCCTGTAGAGTTGGATTGGGATTTCATTATGGAGGAAATAAGGTTCGTAGGAGTGATGTAGGAAAAATAAAAATTGTCACTATTAAATGCAGATGATACAGAAATATGGAAAGAGGCGGGAGAAATATTATTAGAGGAGGAGGATAAAAAGTAGGAATTTAAAGCATCAGGAGAGATTGGGACAGCTGTGGAGGAATATGATTTGCAAAGAGACAGCTTTCTGAGTATATGCCATTTGGATTTGGAATCGGAAGCCGAGGAGAAGGCTTCATGAAAGTAATTGGTTTTCGCTTGCCTGATCGTTGTTTGCGTCAAGTTACGGAGTGCCCTGAACGCTTCATAGTCATCTGCAAGCCTGGTTCTTCTATAGCGTCTACGGGCTGCCTCACATCTCTTTTGCATATTTAGAATTTCTTGACACATCCAGGGAGCAGGTTGGCGGCGGAATGTAGAGGTATTAAGTGGGGCATGGATATTGAGGATATGGAGGATATTAGAAATCAGGATATCTACCATGGTATAAATTGAGGAGCTGGTGTAAACATCATTCCAATTCAGGGTTTCAATATCGGGTAAGATGCTTTCACGGGTTAGGGAATTTATATTGCGGAAGGTTATGGTTTTAGTAAGGATCGCAGGGGTCTGGATATTGTATGATAGTTGGATGAGGTCATGTGAAGACAGGAAAGGAACAGGTTGTTGGGATGAGGACAAAAGGTTCTGCGCAGAATCGATGATAAACAGGTCCAGCCATGTATCAGACCAGCAAGTGTGATGAGTAGGAGCAAATGGTACTATAAAGAGGTTAAGGAAGTAGAAAAGGTTTTCCAGGTAGTGTTTATCGTGGGAATCAGAAAGGAGATTGGTGTTAAAGTAACCGGAAACTATTATGTTACTGTAAAATGGGATAAATTTGTATAGGGTTGATTCAAAGGAAGGGTCGAAAGGTACCAGAGGATTGCGGTATACTACAACGTATAGGAGAAGATAGGCTTTAAAGGAAATTTCAACAAAAAGGTATTCCATGTGGGGACATTTGGAAGGGGGTGAGATATCTAGGGTTCGGGATTTTAGGCTATTATGGACGTAAAGACCCACACCACCACCCGTTCGTGTAATCCGGTCATGGCGGATAAAGTTGTGATCGGGTAAGAAAACGGAAGAGGAAGGTATGTGGGGTTTTAGCCATGTTTCGGAAACTGCAATAGTATGGTAAAACTTGCAGGTAAAATATTGCTGAAATTCGTCGAAATGGGCTGGTAAGGATTGGGAATTAACATGAAAAGAGGTCAAGATACTAGACATGTTGGATAGGAAATAGAGAAATATGATGAAAGACAGCTGAAATATAATGAATAACATCTAAGAAGAAGCAAGTAATGGCTAAATACAAATAATAATAATAAAATGCAGCAATGATAAAAAAGACTAAACATGATAAAATAAAAGATTACGTCAGTTGTGCTAGAGAAAAAATAATGGTAAAACAGTAACATAATACGGCAAAGTGATTTATAGTAGGCAACGCTTGACATTTCCCAATTATGACCATCTAGTTGGCGAATGTCGAACCGTCAGCAGAAAATGTCAAGATCTTGTGGCTGATCGATGTAGATCACCGGGTGTCCATCTTCTTTTCTACAACGAACTCTACCCCCCGCAAACCATAAGTATTTTAATTTGCCTGCTGCTCTCTTCTGACGGGCGGGCCAGTACAGACGTCTATACATAGGAGACATTTCTTCGCCGAGATATATCCGGTGGGAGTCGTTTTCTTGATATATAGGTAAGTGAAAGTAAACATAAATAAAAAGATACACTTAGAAAAAAAATCTGATGCGCGCATCACACGACTTTCACTTAGCACCCTCTTCTTAGCAGAAGTAAGTATTTTCTGACAAAATTAAGTAAAAGTAAAAATCATTGCTTAAATACCCTTATATATACAACTTTTAATTTTTATATCGCTGTATTCTATTTAATTAAATATTAAATAATACTAATAATAAAATATTGTTTGCAGCACATGTTAGATATGGAAGCCTGGTCGGGTAAGCTCGTATTCCTTTGATTCCTCTATTACAACTATTATCCGTTATCTACTATTATTATCTTATTTATTCTTCTGTTAATTATCAAAATATTTCGTATTTTATATTTAAATATTTTTTATATCAAAGATTAAAGTTGAAATGGTTAATTATCTCAAATAAAAAAAAATAAAGGTACTCTAGAAGAAGCCATTATTGAAAATTGGCCATTTAAGACCTGATAGAGAACATCAATAATAATAAACCCTACATTATATTAAAAACTGCTTAATAATACACTGATATACTGAGTTTAATCAAAATCGTTAGAGCCGTTTTTGAGAAAATCTTAAAAATGTGTTAAATCGAATATATAAAGTACCAATTCCGGTTGGCCAATTTTGACGAAAATGTTGCTGTAACATCGAAAGCTTATAAAAATCTTAAATATGTTATTTTACATTCATACGATTTTTCATTTTTATTCTAAACATACATGCACATAGACAAACACACAAACAAACACATGGCCATCTTGCTGGACTTGGTTACTTGGACTCACGAGACCAAAAAACATGTATTTCCGTTGAAAACTCAGATTCAAAAATTTCCACAATCGTAATACTTAGCCTTACTATATATTGCATATAAAGATAAGTGAAAGTAAAAACGAAGAGCAACAATCTTCAATGCTCCTCAATATGTAAAAAATTGAAATATCCATGGCGACCTTAATGTCCGATATAATGGCAAATAAGGAATAGGTACTAATTCTCCCATCATTAGCATCAAAACCCATTTCTGATAAATCTTCATGTGAAAATCACATCGTAACTATCTCACTGTCATTGGAATGCCACTAATGTATAATTTTATCACAAGTATCGCCGTATAATATTATTCAGATAAAATCATGGTATTTATATATACAGCTGTTAATTTCAATGTATATATATATATATATATATATATATATATATATATATATATATGTTTATTATTTATTGTTAATTTATGTAATATTTCTAATTATAAAATATTTATTTTGTTAATAATATTTGATTAAAACAAAAAATAAATAACACAACTCATGAAACAAATCTTTTAGATGAAGAGAAGAACACAGAGCTTCCTGTGCAAGAGCTTGAAAAATACCTCACCCATATGGTGGCCGATCCTGAATTTTACGAACCTATTGTAAAATTGAATTCATTACCAAATGACGATAATAAAATTAGGAAGAAATTATTTATGATTCCTGGCGTTGAAGGTTAGTCAGAATAAGTAATAATCATACCGTAATTAAAATACTATAAATTAGTGTGAGTGTATTTAATTTAATTCTATACTATCTTACTTGTATATTAAATATTTAATAAAAGATTAGAAAAACATTTACTAAATGCAAATTAAATTTTAGGTTTCCCCATTATTTTTGAAAAGCTAGCTAAGAATATGGATCTTGACGTTTTGGGCATTCAGCTCGATTACACGACTTATTCAGAAGAAGTAAACGAAATAGCTGCTGCATTTGTTCCGGTAAGCAACAAAACAAATAATATAATTCAAAATCATTAACATTTCATTAATATAGCTACTTTAGATTTTGACGCAGCAAGTGATTTATTCGTAAAAATTAATCACTCTTCTATAACATCTCAAAGGACTATTGAGAATTGTTCTTACAGGGAGAGGATACAGTCTGTGGGTCACCGATTTCAATCAAAATTTTTTTTGGTGATTCTACATCGAAAAATATTAGGCACGTGTCCCGGCGTTCTTTCCAATAGGCCCTAGGAGCCGAGAAAAAAAATATTTTATGTAATTTAAAACAAAATTTATGTTATTTATTTTTGCCTTTACTCTGCCTAGGTTTTTAGGTTACTATATATCATTAGTTTTATTTGTTTGTGCATAAAAAGAAAAAAAATATTAACTGTTGTATTAGATGAGTTATAATGTATTATAAATTACAAAAACCAAAAGGTGCTTCCAGTAAAGTAGGTAAATTTATTTTTTGTTAAGAAAAATCAAACTAGATTCCTTTTAAGCGCCCTTTAAAACTCTTAAATACGAATTGTTATATAAACAAAAAAATCAACCTTTAGTACTTGATTTTCTTGGATGAATATTTTTCCGTCCATCAATAAAAGCATTCATAAACCCTCTGGGGGTTTTATTTTTTATTATTTTATATCTTTAGTTTTAATTTGTCTGCAAAGGTCAGGTTTATACCATTTCGTGTATCACGCTAATGCCTAAATTCCTATTAATTTTCATGTGGATCGATGAAGCCGTTGTAAACTTATCACAAGTTTTGTGGTTGTTGACAAAATTTCGAAGAATACTTCTTAGGCAAAGATTTCGTGCAGAAAATTTCAATCTTAGGATTGCCATAAAAATTTGTATTTAACAGTTTTTTTGAGGTGCGAAAAACGAATATCAACTTCGTTTCGCACTACAAAAATATTTACTCCTACATTGCTATGTCGGTTGTTCCAAATTTTGCCCATACAGTAACTATCTGTCAATTAGGAAATTAGCAAATTCATTAAATCACTGGGACCAACCATCAACATCAAGAATACACGTCGTCGCTGAAAACCACCGCATCAGAGATATGAGATCGGTCTTATAATATTATATCTCTGATTGTATTCAAAAATTTTGTCAGCGCTCATGATAACCCACATGTTTGGGTTGAAACGCCGGCACTCATAAAAACCTTTAAAATGACTGCGTCCTGAATATTTATCACCTATGATATGTAGAACAGTCGACTAGCTTCTTTCAATAATTATAGTAATCAGTGTTGAATTACTTTGACGTTGACGATCATTCCATTCATGTGGTTTAAAGCTGTTCTTCCCTCTTGCTTTGAAACGACGTTTGACAGTTCAAAGCCTTGTTCTGAGGCAACAGTGGTGGACACTAGCGGGATCAAGATTTAGTTTTGGGGGGCTTTAGGCTGAAAGCCTGTTTTTTCTCATATATGTAACGATAATTACTTTGGGGAAAAAAGAAAGAGAGTAACTACCTATATGAAATGGTGTTTAAGTGATCCTTGAAGTCCAGTTAAATAGTATTACACGTACAATAATACTTTAAGAGATAACTTTTGTCCATAAAATATGGTTATATTTTACCATTTTGTGGGGCTTCAGTCGGAATACCACCCCTTCCCTCCCCAGTAGATCCGCCTGTGGTGGTGGAACACAGATTGTGATGGAGCAAATCGAAAGTTGGTTTGCCGATGTTAAACACCTATCTTTTGTATGATAATGCAATTGTGTAGTTGAAGTTCTCTGATATTCTTTATGACTAAGCCTCTTCCATTTATAGACATCAGAAAGGATAACCTCCTCCCCTCCTCCCCCTAACCACATTACTTCATGATCAAGCATAATTCAACTTTTACTTCCTTTGACTTTTCTACTTTGAAAACTTCTTATTCTTAAATTTATCAATAATAATGATTTCATCTGGTTTTGTAGACGTTACAATCTTTTAAATTTCTGTTTAATTATAATGATATATAATAATTATCCATGACACATTGCATTAAATACACTTTTTTTCCACAGTCCGTGTTACCACATCTGACCGATAAAACCTTTAACATTGCTGGATACTCATTTGGAGGCTTAATAGGTATTGAACTGGTTCGTCAACTAGAAAATCTTGGCTACCAAGGAAATCTGATTTTGATCGACTCTTCGCCGGAATTATTGAAACAAATGGCATATATAGATTATTCAGATAAATTTGATAACCTTGCACAAGTCAATCTAATTTTGAAGGTGATCGACTATATTGGCGCGGGTAAAGTTAGAGCCGAGGTAAGCTATTTTTAATTTAAATAAAGATCTTAAAAGAATTTTATATGTATATATATATTATTTCAAGCACTAGATTCTGCTCTCTAAGTATTTAAAACCATTTTTTAATTGTCTTTAATTTTACCAATGTTTCCAGAATTTACCCTTAGGTTTTCGAGGATTCCAAAAATCAATGTCTACCAATGTGTAATATTACGTTATTAAAACTTTATTGGAATTCAAATCATGATTATTACTGCGATATTATCGATGTCTTGATCTTACTCTTGGTTGAAGATCGTAATTAGAAATTCACATTTAGAATTTTTTTTTTTTTGCTATTTCACTGAACTAAGCATTACTGCGAATTTCATTAGCATAACAGACATTAAACATTTAGAAAACTAAAACCTTTTAAATTTATATTAATCAAAAACCCTAATTTATTCGTAAATGACTCACTTTTCCCAAGAGAAAAAAAAAATAGAGATCAAATATAATTTAAAAAAGATATTTACCCAAAAAAGAAAAAAAATCATTGATTACTATTTATAAAAAAACAGAATTAACATCATATTCCCTATGGAAATCAAACTATAAAATTTCTACATTAAGTTACAACTTATATGTATATATATATATCATTGCATATCATATGATATATCATTACATATCATATTATATATCATCGCAAATAAATATATGCAACTGTTAATTGTGACTTAGTTTATTCAATAATAGTAAATTCTTAATGTGTTAATTTATTGTGAACTATAGAGATTTTAATAATAGAAGGCAAAAATATAAATGAAGTTATGAAACAATTTAAAACAGGTTTTTTCAATGTTACAGGTGATGGAGTCATTACGACAAATACCTGACTGGGATATGAAACTTGATTTCATGCAGCAATTGTATAAAGATAAATTGCCTATAAGCGATAAATTCTTAAAGCAATTATTCTATGGTTGTTATTGTAGGTTGTTATCATTATATGAATTTGATGACTTCCCAGAAAATTGTATTTCATCAAAAGGTTCACTAATTAGACCTAAAGAGAAACTTTCTGCTGCTATAAAAGATGACTATGGATTGTCAAAGGTAATTGGAATTTCTCAACCAGACTCAGTTATTAAATCCTAATTTCTGTAAAATAATACTTTGAGAATCAATATTCTAATGTAACAGACCAAATTTCAAAAGAAACAATTAAATTAACTCTAAAAATTTATTTATTTGATATTGGAATCTCTTTTATACTTGAGGGAGTTAAAATGACAGAGAAGTAGGTTTTTTTTTTTTCCAAAAAGCATAAATATTCCAGAAGCGTATTTTGTAAATGTACTTCAGTAATTCATTTATATTATATCTAAATTATTAATGGCCACAGCATATACTTTAATAATATACATATATCATTAATGTACATTAACAAAACATTCAGTGTCTGAGAAAAAATGCAAAATTGAGTAACACCACTATCACTCTAACCTCTTCATTTCATGGTATTTTTCTTCATGATCATAAAAAGGTTTGTTTTTGTTAAGATAAAGGAATTTTATATGAAGAAAATAAATAAAATGAAATACTCAATTCCATTGAATAGTACCAACCAAACAGTTCCATGAACAGAAATTGGTTTATTACTATTGACAACAAATTTTGACAATACTATCAAATGTAACAATATATTTTGGGGAGCCTGATTCTCAGCATTTATGAAGATTTCTATCGCATTGTCTTCAGTCATACAAACAGACCAGACTAGTTAGCATGACTAAATAGTTTCTTAAATAAAAAAAAGAAAAGAAAAAAATACATGGAATTAAAATAGAGAGAAATGTACATGATTACTAAGCAATAACTAATATTGATGTGATCATAATTGTTATTATTGCATCATTCAAGAGATGCGATAATTTTTCTCAAAATCATCTAATTGGTGGTAAATCTCACAGATCCTTTACATTCTATGACTGAAACAAACGTAGTTAAAAATGTGAGGAAGTTATGTTAGTTTAAAACCACAAATTGATTGTAAAAAATAAAACATATGGTGTAACCTAGTCATCCAAGGTATTAGTGCAAAAGTAGAATCACTTTACAGTGACGAAACTACCTACAAACAATTAAAGAAGTTAAATTGTTTTTATGGATGATATGTTGGGGTCAGGAAAGAAAGGGGCAGCCAGACAAGAAGCCCTGTGGCCTAGGCCTCTAAGAGGGTTCAGGTTTTCTTTTTATAATAATATAAGTAATATCTTTACATTATATGTTTGTTGCATACATTATATCCGAAATGGTAGGGTTTAAGTACTGAATTTAATATTTAAAGGATAACCAAGAAAACTTGTCCCTGGAGAACTTGGTTTTCCTCTATGGCTCTGATGATATGATAGGAAAAACAAGTTTCTCCCACAAAATTTATCATAGAAAAATAGACTGTAGCCTAAAAACCATGAAATATTCATTTTTTTTTTTAATGATATTTCAGTTTCTCATGGTCGCTTAGCCATGTTTTCATTTTCAAATAGCAAGTAATTTACAAATATTTTATCGCCAAAATTTTTGCTATATCAGTACAGTTCAGTACAGTTGTACTGGGACAGTATAATTTTTAAAAAAATAAGATATTTCTACAGTTTCATAACAAAAAAATAAATAAATAAATATTTTAAAAAATGTTGTTAAACTAAAACATTATTGAGTATAATAAATTTATTATTATTGGGATTTTGAATCTAATTATTTAAATAACGTCAGGTAGATTACTTCTATCTCTTCTGTTTATAACACTCAAAATCAATTTTGTTTTTTACTTTCTAAGACATAAATACATTAATTTAATAAATAAATTATATTTAGGATCAAACATAGGCTATTTAGGCTGTGAATATATTAAATGAGGACTAATAATGCAATATGTGAGTAAAATAAATTAATATGCCTCACCTGAGTCATGGTAATTAAAAAAGACCTTGTTAGACTTCAAAGAATCTTTTAATTTAAGATATATTTGTCCAATTATAGAATTATAAGAAAAAATAAATATGTTGTTCTAATATAATGAATTTGTTTTCAGTATTTCCAAAGTCCATTTTCTGTGTATAGTGAGGAAGGAAATCATATCACAATATTATCTAATTTGAAAACAGCTACAACAATCACTGAAATTATTAACCATGAAGAACCTTCCCTAGAAAAAATGTCACTTCTTCACCCACCAGTTGACATTACTGTAGTGAGAGAAAATATTAAACAAATTTAATGGGACTGAATTATTTATTCAGACTTATATAATTGTATGTACAGATAACTTATGTCCATAAAATATAATAAAGAATATTTATCACATATTTTTCCAGTTTATCAATTAACTATTCTATAAAATCTTGTTTATTACATAAAATTTATCATTAAATTTTTATAAAATATGGCGTTTTATTAATTACATACATATGATGAAAAGAATGGAAGAATAGAAAGAAGAAAAATTAAAAAAATCCTAAAACATCTTTCATAAAAAAACATTATTCAATACCATGGTGTATAAGTATGAAGAATGCCTTTTACTATAAATGAAATGAAATGATTTTTTAGATAAATGATACATTAAAAATAATCTACAATGTAAAACAAAAATGAAGTAGGGCCTATCTGGCTATTCCAAATCCTGAAACCATTCGTAAATATTTGCTATTTATCACTATAGGAACCACTCTTCCTCATTAATAAAAACAAATGTTCATTTATAGAAATTTAATGTTCCTTTCAGATTCGTAGAAATATGATATATACATAATGAGTCACAAATTAATCAAATTTTGGAATTTTTCATATAAAGATTACTTTTCAGACAATAATACTTAAGAAACACTAAATAGACTAGGATTATATTCATTAAATTTAAACACAATGAAAGTCTATACAAATTTAGAACATATAATATATAAATTAATATGTCTCATACTATTTATATATTATTTTATCAGTTTAATTTATTCGATATTTTTAAAACTTTCAAGAGGGGGTATTTTCATGAAGTGGGGAAGAGTAAATTTCAACAACTACAAGTCAGATTGTTTTTATATAATTATTGTATATTGAGGAAAAGTTCTTACAATCCTCGCATTATTGAGCAGCACAGCTTCTGGGCTTCATTTATAATGGCTTCCACAGTAGATACTAGTATCAGACCATTGCTTGAGGTCACTAAGGCATTTGCAGTAACTTAATAACTTTCAGTCTATATAGGTCTTTCAACTCAGCTGCTAGGGTTTGATATTTCCGATTTATTTCCAGACAGACTGAATTAGTGTTTCCATTGTTTGGCAAAGTGATATCTATTATTTCAGCTTTCCTCATATTAATCTATTAACACTATATCTGGTCTATTGTTGATTACAGTATGATCAGTTATAAATTACTGATTCCAGTATAATTTTATTTACTTCTTCTGGATTAGATCTTTAGGTTGGTATTTAAATGTTTCCATGGTATATATAATAAGGAATCGAGTCATTCAATAGTTTTGTTTTCAAACCAATAGCCGGATGATAGATTTTTCCAAGATCGTCATGTCTCTTGAAATATTTTGTTCAAGCCAGCGTTCTACACCCTCCAGTTATGTGCTGAAATACTCGAAAGTACTTGTACAGAGCCTACACTTGTCTGATACTGTCTGTTGCTCCAGTACGTGTCGCAAGTAAGACCTCACTGCTATGACCTGATCCTGGATTCCTGTCTCCGGAAACAGATTTCCTTTAACCAGCCAACTATTAGATAACATTCTATCTATTTCAGTTTGTTGGAGCTGGTAAAAAAATCTTCCATGCAATGCTTTCAACTTCTATTTTTCCAGTTGATCACTGTCCATGATAATGATGAATGCAGCAGCTTCTTGAGTAGCTAACTGTAATGCTGTGTGTCAATAGTCCAGATTGCACATTATCTTATGAATAAGTATCTCACTTTGTTTGAAGTGATCTCTGAGTGCCATTTCTTATTTTAACCATGCTTCTTCATATTTATAAGACCTCTCCCACATGCCTACTTGTTCTTATTAATATATCCAATTCCTGGAGTGAAGTTGTGGACCATATTAGAATTCCAAAGATGTATGATATGGCTGATATAATTCACTGAATTCATTTCATTAAGTTTTAATTTGTAACCACCATCCTCTCAATTTAATAAATTTGATAATAGAGCCATTGCAAGACAAAACCAAAGAGGGCTGAGGCAGTCTCCATGGTACATACCTCTTAAGATGTTATCGTACACCCGTGGTTCTGATAATTGCTTATGTCCTATCCTTAATCTTGTTTTCGAGCTGTTCATCAACTTCTTCAGGAGTTCTATTAAATGTGGATATACTTAATACAAATCCAAGACTTTTAAAAGTCAGCTGTGAGGGGCCGAGGTGAATGCCTTTCTATAATCAATCCATGCAATCGAGAAACTTTCTTTTATTTGTGGTCATTTGGCCTGCAATGAACGAATCTATGAGCAACAGCTCTTTACAGCCTCGGTCTCCTTTCCTAACACCAACTTGCTCCACTGGGATCAAATTATTGGATTACAGATGACATTCAATTTTATTTGAGATTATGTTTGTTAAAATCTTATAAACTCCATAGATTCAAGTGATTGGCCGAAAGTCTTATGGTTCCAATTGATCTTACTTTTTGCTAATTAGCACAGTAAGGCCATGACAGAATGCTTTAGGAATGTCTGTCTGCCATAAATTTTTTGATAGTTAATTGTAAGTAGTTTGTAAACAGGTTAGATTTTTCAACCAATAATTTTGAATTCTATCACTGCCTGGTGCTTTAGAATTTTTCAGTTTTTTCGTTGTGATGACTACATCTTCCGTTATATGTCAAAATCAGGCATTTGGGGTGTCTCTTGAAATTCTGTGTTTATTAATTTTAACCATTCTATGATGTAAATAGTCCTCCAAAAGCTTTTTCCAATTATTGATAATATTTCCGGTTAATGAGAAACTTACAACTCCCTTTTTATTTTCATTTAAGTGCCGATAGAACTTCTTTTCACTGTAAGTAAATATTTTGTTCTCCAGTTTACCGAGTATTAACGTTTTATAGCACTGTATTCTGTTTGCATAAACTGCAAGTTTTTGCTTTAGCATTATTATTAGAATACTTTTTATTAATAAATTAAGAAAATGCTATTTATGTTGTTCTAATACATACATGTAACTGTCCTTTTTAAATTTCAACTCTTAGTCACAATTTGTATCAATTATCAATGTAGAAACAAAAAATATTGATGAATACTTGTTGGTTATGGATAGTATCAATTTTGAAAGAATCAACATGTTATATAAAATAAAGGAAAGATGACTGAAAAGGATTAAACACAGATTTCAGAAAATATTATTATTGGTGAACTTAATATGACATTAAAAATATAAATGACATTAATTTTCAACTTAATAATATCAAAAGCACAAAGTCAAATTACTAATTCCAGAGATCAATACTAATAAATAAATTTTAAATTTTTGACTGATAATCATAATTATAGTTCTATCATCAACTCCACACAATTATAGATTTGCAACCAAAAGCAAACTTCATTAAGTTATTTAAAACAACAATTTTTAACATTTGGTAATCCATACCCAGTGTTCTTAATTTTTTTTTAATATATCATAATCAAATATATTGTTTATAATAATTGAAATTATATTTTGCTTAGTGCCAACAAAAACTCTGTACATCAAAATTATAACTTAGAACTAGGTAATCATAACATTTTATATGAAAAGTATCAATTAGGTTTTTGGGGAGGAGGGAGGTGAATGATACAATCTTTGAATATAAATTTTATTTTTAATAAACTCCTAATAATCTAAATTATCACATTTTGAATAACAACATAATCTAATAAATTAATAAATATTCTCAACAGTATTTACATAAAGTACATATGGTTATTTAATGGTTAGAAATGATTTCAATGTGCATTAATGTATGGGGAGGAGGTTACAAAAACTGGGAGTGGTATATACTTCAGTTTTGTCTAAACAAGTTGAATCTTACAACAATAATAACTATAATATCTTATAAATAAAACATATCAATCACAACTGTCATACAATAATTTTACCTATACATTTATATCACATTTGCAAGTGAATTTCACACAGTGTACATATATATATGTATACACAATATATTCAAATAATTTGCTCAGCAAATAAAACTTTTTTCATTTATAATATAGAAAATAAGACTAGAATTAAAGTGAACAAAATATGAAAAAAAAACAAAAAAAAAACAGAATAGACAAAGTAAATTACTATATATTTTTATAAATTTTCTATACATAAAGTTTGTTACTAACATACATCAAAGGAAAATAAATTAATAAATATTCTAAAAATTATTAAATAAGTTTGAATAATTTTTTTAATAAAATTAGTTATTTAAAAAAAAACAACTGAAAACACAACATTAATAATCTCTGAAACTTGTAAAACTTGATTAGAATCAACTTAAACATTATCAAATCAATACCAAAATATATATTGTATAATATATACAAATATAAACACGTGCGCCCACTTAATATAATTATTAATCTAAAACACATAGTTTTACTCATAAAATTTGTAAAGATAAAAACTTCTCTTTTTTGCAGAATATCTCTTCCATTTGTGTAGTAGCATAACTGAAAAAATTCAATATTTAAAAATGATTTGATTAATAATAATATTAATATTAATTTTTTCTTCTTTTTCTCCCCTTCTTCACCTTTTATTCTATATAGGAGTTTTTATGGGCCAGGAGTGCGGGCGTTGAAATTATGCCTGAGTTAAAAGTTTCTCTCCTTCATGTATGATCCATCAGGAATGCGGAGGTCGCATTATCGAGAAGTGACGTTGCCTCGTGACGTCTACAAGGCGTAAACCTCGTAAGTACCTGAAAAAAATATGGCGGCCGGGAATAACCTCTTAGAGAGGGGTGGGGGGAAAACGCGTGGTTCACAGGATCGAAATGGGACTTGACGTCATAGAAGTTGCAAGCTTCGTAAGTACCTGAAAAGAAGATGGCGATCGGACACGCTCAGCCTCTTAGAGAGGAGTTGCGATCCTGTGAACCCCGCGTTTTCCCCCACCCCTCTCTAAGAGGTTATTCCCGGCCGCCATATTTTTTTCAGGTACTTACGAGGTTTACTCTTTGTAGACGTCACGAGGCAACGTCACTTCTCGATCATGCGACCTCCGCATTCCTCCCCCCACCTCTCTCTAAGAGCTTGAGTGTGCCAGGCCAGTTTGTTATACTGTAACCTTCCTACTGTTTATCTTCGATATAACGTTCCTAATGTTTATTTTTTATATAACCTTCTTAATGTTTACCTTTTTATAGTCAGGTAACCTGATATTTGAGAGAGAGGGGGGCGTTGTTCGCCATTTTGTTTTTCCGGTAAACTTTCTAATGTTTATCTTTTATATAATGCGGAGGTCACATTATCGAGAAGGGGGGTTGTCTCGTGACGTTATGCAAGGCGTAAACCCCGTAAGTACCTGAAAAAAATATGGCACCGAGCTTAACCACTTGGAGATGGGTGGGGGGGGGATGTGGGGTTCACAGAATCGAAATGGGGCGTGACTTGGGGTCACGTGACTTATCACGAGGTCATAAAAGGCAGTGTGCGGGCCTTCTCGATTTGCTGTATAGCTAGGAATTGTAGTGCCTAAACAAGCCTTTTCTTCAGGACCTCCTCTTCTTCCTGTGACAGTTAAGGAGATGCAGTTAAGAGATTATATTGTCAATTGCGGATCGCAATTAATGACTACTATCAAGTAAATGGACCTAAACCTAACCGCATTAAATCTCACAGCTGATCCTAAAATGACGCTAACCAGTAAAGAACTGATGAGGGACTGGAGCTGCAAACAGCTACATGGAAGGTTTTACAATGCTCTCGCTTCAACAGGCATTAATCATTCTGCCTGGGTGGAATGGCTTCGAAAATGAAAACTGTTTCCGAAAACAGAGAGTTTTCTACTTGCCATTCAGGACAAGGTAGTGGCAACTGACTCCTACCGCAAGTATATATTTAATCAGGACATTAGTGATACATATAGACTCTGCAAAGGAGCAATTCAGTCCATTTAGCACATAACAACTGGCTGCACAATATTAAGAAGGGAATAATACCTAGAAAGGCATAATAACTTGGCAAAAGTAATCCACCATAGTTTGGCCAAATATCATAAATTTACTGAAGAATCAACAACTTACCATCGTTACGCCCGCAATTTATCCTTTCTAATAAAGAAACAACCACCGCCAACCTAAAATCACTGACCATACCGTACCAAACAACAAACCAAATATTCTGGTTACATGTAAAAAGGAAACGACGGCTGCAGTAATTGAAATAGAAGTTCTCAACTACTATAATGTTCAAAAAGTGGTTGGGGAAAAGATTAGAAAATATCAAATGCTGAGCGAGGAGCCGAATCAACTCTACAGCCTTTTTAGGTGCTGCCTTTCATCATTTTGAGCAACGGATTGGTCACAGAGGAAACAATAAAAACCAGCAAAGTATTGGGACTTCCAGATTATATACTAGAAGAAGTTCAAAAAGCAGTGCTACTAGGGACAGCTAGCATAGTCAGGAAATATGTATATATTTTATAAACAGAGACTAACCCTTGACTCCTTGAGTCCGGGTAGGTAAATATCCCTAAAAATGGCTGATGATGTGCGAAATAATAATAATAAAAGGCTTAGCAAACTCCAAAGTTCGATGCCGACACCACCAATCGCTTACACACCTCTCTCCACCGTTCGACGTCCAAATCCAATCTTTTCAGATTGGCTTTAACCCAATCTTCCTCTTTGCTTCGGTCTACTCCTCGGATGTTTGCCATTCGGCTCAGCAAATATTAACCTTTTAGGAATTTTTTTGTTACCAAGCCAAACATTTTACAAGCCCATTTGATTCACCGTAATGTAATCATTTCAATTATATGAACTGGATACAGTTCACGCAATTCGGCTTTGTGTAACCGTATAAACTCTCCGGTTAACTCATAAATCTTAGGTGTGAATATTCTATGCTAATGAAAACTTTATTTTCAATAACCTTAAGACGTTGCTCATCCTTTAATGTAAGCGGCTACGTTTCTTATTCATAAAGGACTGTAGGTAAGATAATGGTTTCATAGATTCTAGTTAAATTTTAAGTTCCTGTACAAGACAAGCAGTTTTGTCACAGAAAAATAGCAAGCATCTTCCGCCTTCAGCCTAACCTTAATCTCCTCTTCAATTTCATTTTTTCTAGTTATTAGTAGACCCTAGATACCTAAACTTCTCTATGTGTTCAAACGCATTACCTTCCATACCGATTTAACCGACAATATGCCATTTTTGCTGCTAACCATATATTTTGTCTTATCCTTGTTTATTTCGAACCCTAGTTCTATACCGGCCTTCATTAAAAGAATCATTAAAATCAAGTATTTTTATACCTTTGAATCGAAATTCCTTAAGAAAGCAATATTACCGATATGAACAGTCACTAACAAAGGTTCATTGAAATACATTTAACGTGAAAGAAAACAGGTAATCGGTAAATAATAAATAATATTATTATTAAAAGGTTATTGAGGAAATGAAATTCACCAGAAAAAAAAAATACAATGAGTAATAACTCAAAAAAGAAAGAAAAAAAAAGGAGTGGGTATCTAACTCCCAGCTCAAAAGGAACTTTTTTGTTGCAAACGAGCCATTATTGTGCAATTTACTGAAAAAAATGTAAGTAATATTGATATTCATACGTTTTTCCAAAACGTCCAGCTATTTAATATATAGCAATTTGAAAATATAGTATAACAATAAATTGTTTGCTTATTATTTATTTCTCTTTCACAATACTGTTATTTCGTTTTATATAAATACTAAGCTTGATTTATTAATTTTAATCAGTGATATTTTAAGTTCCATAAAAGCACCCGTCCATAGCAATTTTTACTGCACAATAACATTTGACAAAAGAAAATGTGTTTTTTTAATGTTTTAAACTACTTTATGATTAATACAAGACACATTAATATGAATATATGAAAAGAGGAGTTTAGTCTACATGATTATTAAGGTAATTAACATTTAATATGCTGTATTATATATATATATATATATATATATATATATATATATATTTTTTTTTTATTTTTTAAATGTTACATCAATTATTATTATTAGTAATCTATTTATTTTTTTTCAATAATTTTCATTTATTATTTTTGATAACTTTTTTTTTTTTACAATGCATTTTTATTGAAACATCAATCTATCTCGAAATTCCTTATCTTGAAAATGATACCGTTTCACCGCCAATAGTGAATTTATTTATCTGAAATTGACAAATGGACAATTCAGAGTTCAAAATAATATTATTTATAAGATAGCAATACACTTCACTTTTTTTTTTTTTTTTTTTTTGTTTACTTAGCCTCTACCCCTAAGGGTCATTGGCTTAATGTTTCCATTTTATATTCGTCGATAAAAGTGAATATTCTTTAAATATTTGAACAGTTTTTCTATTTTATTCTCCCCATCTTGCAGAATTTCTTTCATTTCCGTTCCATTTGAAATTTTTTCCTTATATTAGTATACCCTCTATATTCTAATAATATATGCTTTACTGTTCTGGGTACTAGGCAATGTGTGCAAGTTGGAGCTTCTAATCCTCGCAGGAGGTAGCCATGGGCAAATTCAGTGCCTAATTCTTAGGCGACATAGTATCACTTCTTCTCGTCTAGACTTTCTGTTTGATGTGTTCCATTTTATACATTTTTTTTTTTCATTTCTTGAAGTTTTGCCGAACTCATTTCCCATTCACTGTTCCATTTATTTTGAAAGGAGAAGGTAAGTTGGTGTGTCCAATCTTCTCGAGGAATAGCATCAATTATTGTGGTTTGTGCAGTTTCTTGATGCCGAGCAGAGTTGGCAGCAGTATCGGCTATCTCGTTACCCAGGATACCACAATGTGATGGTGCCCAGATAAGGACTATGTTTTTATTTTCTTCCTTTAGTTCACCATATGTCTTAAATATTTCTGTTATAACAGGATGCTGGTTTGTTGATTGTTCTATGGCTTCTATTACGGACATTGAATCGGTTACGATAGTATGGTTTTTGAAGTGGTTTTTTTAATAAGATTTTTTTATTATTACTTTGGTCCCATATTTTGCAATCATAAATGCTCTTCTTGTCCCGAGGGATGGTTCGGAGCATTCTGCATAAAGATTCTCAATCGGCGTTGTTCTATAAGCTCCTGAGCACATCCTCAATGCAGCATTATGGATCGAGTCAAGAATTTATAAAATACTTTTTTTTGAGGTTCCATATGCACATGCTCCATAATTTATTTTGCTTCGGATCATTGCTTTGTATACCTTTAATAGACTGCTTCGGTCAGCTCCCCAACTAGAATGCGAAAGACACTTTAGGAGGCCAAGTCTTTTTAAACATTCTTGTTTAAGACCTTTAATGTGGTCAGCCCACTTAAAGCTTTTATCTAGATGGATTCCTAGGTATTTTTGAAGATCTTCAAACAAGATGTCGGCCATCCCTAATTTTAGTTTAGGATTTGTAGAGCATCCTCTTATTCTGTATATATGCATGGCCTTTGTTTTATTTATCGAAAAATTAAAACCGCTATTTCGTGCCCATTTTTCTGCTTTTCTCAGTGCTTTATGTAGTTTCTACTCAATAAAATAGAGAGATTTACTACGAACTAATAGTAATACATCATCGGCAAACATAATGATTTTAATAGGCCATTTAAAATTCGGTGGTAGATCATTCATAGCAATCAAAAACAAAGTTACACTTAAAGGTGAACATTGGGGCGTGCCGTTTTGAGAAACGTGAATTGACGACAAGGAGGGTCCAACTCTGACTTGATATTTTCTTTCTTTAAGATAGTTTTCAATGTATGCCTTCAATTATCCCTGGACACGATAATTATTTAAGATTTGCATTACGCGGCCTCTTAACATGGTATCATAAGTCTTTTGCATGTCCAAGAAGACAGCAACCAAATGTTCTTGTTGTGAGAATGCTTCTTCTGCTTTATGCTGCAGTAAAAAAAGTGCATCAGTTGTGGAATGTCATTCTCTGAAACCAAATCGATGGGGGATAAATAGTTTGTTTCGTTCCATGTAATCAACAACTCTATTGATTACCATTTTTCCTGTAATTTAGAGAGACACGATAGTAATGAAATGGGGCGAAAGTCATTTGGAGGGGTTGGAATATATATTTGTGGGACCAGAACGATAATTGAGGTTTTACATAGCTGAGGGAGTTCACCAGCATCCCAGATCTCGTTTTATAGTTGACGTAAGTATGATCTTCCTTCATCTGGTAAGTGTTTTATCATTTCGTTGGAAATTTCTTCTATACCTGTTGCTGATTTTCCACGACATTTTTTAATTACCAGTTCCAATTCTTTCAATGTGAAAGGTTCATAATAGCAAACATTAGAACTTGTAGCCTTGGCATTACTTCTTGGTTTGCAATGTCCGCTGGTTCCTTATTGTTGAAGCAGCTAATCGATGGTTTACAAAATTGTTGTGCCTATGTCTCTGCTATCTCTGATGGATTTGTTAATATATTTCCTGCTACATATATCCCAGATATTATGTTTTTGTTGTTAATTCCACGAATAGATCTAATTTTGTTCCATACTTCTGTAACTGGTGTTTCACAGTTAATAAAGGAAAATAATTCTCTCCACTATGCCTTCTTACTATGTTTAATAGTTCTATTTGCTATTGTTCGAAGTCTCTTAAATTCAACTGCGTCATTCAAACTCCTACTTCTTTTGTACCTGTTGAAAGCCCGCTTTTTTGCTTTCACAGCTTCCTGACATCTTTCGTTCCATCATGGAACTCTTTTCTTAAAGCGACCATAACTTGTGATTGGAATGTTGTCGTAGGCTGCTTGCAGAATAATATTATTCAAATTCGCTACCTGAAGATCTATGTTATTAGCTGTTTTTTCTAGATTATCCTTGCTTAATATAATTGATTTCTGAAAAGATTCCCAATCAGCTGCCTCATACTTCCAGTGTCGCATTATATTCTGTGGAAGAGATGGCCCTTTAACCTGTGTAACGATGGGGAAATGGTCGCTTCCATATAAGTGGGTTTTAGTTCTCCAGATGCATTTGGGGGCCAATCTGACGTCCGCGATGCTTAAATCAATGGCAGAGAGACGATTACTTCCTGAGCCAAAGTGGGTAAATGAACCGGTATTAAAAATAGTAGCAGTGCTGCTAAACTCTAAAAAAATTTAATTACGCTGTGTCCTCTATGCCCAATGTCTGGTACTGGGGAGCCCCAAAGTAAACTATTTACCTTAAAATCCCCCAGAAGAAGATACGGCCTTGGTAGCTGATTAACAATGTGTTCAATGCCATACTTTGAGAAACCCACAGCGGATGGAATGTAAATGTTGCAAATTGTCAGGGGTTCAGCTGTTTTGATTACTGTTGCGACTGTTTCTATGTGCCTGTCTAAATTCAATTCCTCGGAGAACAAGTCAGCCCTCACAAGGGCTAAAACACCACCATAAAGATCTCCCTGCTCCTTATCTATCCCTTCTGTAGGCTCGATATCCTTTGACATTTAGGACATGTTTTTCATTCAAGTGGGTCTCTTGTATGCAACTGCACAGTGGAGTTTCTTCATTCATTAATTTCTTTCTGAAAAAAATTCTAAATGGCGAAATACCCCATTACAATTCCACTAAACTATTTGCTCCATGGAGTTAAACATTTTTTTTTATTTTTGGCCTGAACATCAACAATAGAAAGCGTTGAATCGTTAGAGTCTGAAAATAGTTCTGTTTTGGGACTAAAAATAGTACCACTTGGCTCTTTAATAATTTTTGATACTCTAACCTTCATTCCTCTGATGGGTAACTTGTGCCTTACATCAGTTAGCATAGTTTTCAATCCATCGATATTTTTTTTAAACTGTGTGGCAAGTTGATGTTAGTGGCTTTTTCATTATGAGCCATCTCAAGAAAGAGACATAATTTTGAGTAAGCTAAGGGATATTTGTGGTCATTTGTGACTAAAATACGTATTGGTTCTAACATTTCCTTCATTGTTCGATTGTTGTTTTTTTCGTTTTGCCATAGGAACTAACGTTTTCGTTATTTTACTACTTTTGTGTAATATTGTTTCTTGTTTTATACTCTCTGTTTGTTTATTTTTTATTTTACCTGTTTTTAATGTGGTTATACTGAAAGGAATCGCAGTTGGAGTAGCAGAAATATGTTCTGTGATTACTGTTCCTAGGTTAGTTTTTTTTTTTTGTGGTACTTTGTTGTGTGTTTTTGATTGTTGCACTGTGTTGTGAATCTTCCGATTTAGCAGTGCAAGGGTTTTCTACAGGGCCATCTTTACTCAGGATTGTAAAATCATGATGCTGAGAGATATTTGTATCATTGTCATTTGCGATAAATGAAGTGTTTTCTCCCCTGTCCTCCATCAGCTTTTCATGGGCTTCAACCAAACTGTTAACGGCTGACTGCAAAACGGCTAAGTTATTGACCTCATCACGATTTTTAACTTCGCTGAGTGGACAATTTTTACTTATATGACCCTCCTCGTGGCAAGAATAGCATCTAACTTCGTCACCTATAAGTATCTAGGAACAACCTATAAGTTTCTCCTTCAAATTCCACTACAAAGTTCGCAGGTAAAGTAGGAAGTGTATCCGGTTGGGCGAATGTGTGTCTTCAGGAGCTGAGGATATGCTCATACCGGGGTATTTCGATCCCTGCGCGAAGGTAATTTACTGCCGAGTAAAGCGTGATACCTATTTCTTTTAATTTTGTTTGTATGAGAATATTGGGAAGATATGTAGGGACGTTAGATATAACAATTCTTTTTGAATGTACAATAAGGGGACGAGCTGGGATGAAATTACCCTCGACTGTAATACCCTTGTGTACTTGAAGGAAGTATAATAAATGTTGTTTGTTTGACAGAAATAAAACGATTCGGTTATTAGAGATTTTAGAAGAAAATATTATCTTACCTGGGGCTATAAGTTCCCCAACTCCTGCGATATTTTTACAAGATGGTGCAAGTTTTTTCAATTGCAGTGAATACAATACCCTGGTCTTTCTTTGGAGTCAATGTTGATTTTGAAATTTTTTTTATTTATTTCTTTATTGAGTATTATAACAATCTGTCTCTTGGACATTGGTTATAGTGAGGTAGGATGACATTCAAACTATATGTACAAAAAATGAAATAAATAGAACAAAATAATCCGGAGTGCCATACCCGGTCAAATGCCTGTGCAATGTCCAGAAATGCACCCGAACAGTATTCCTTGTTTTCTAGGGCTGAGGAAATATGATCCACAACTCGGAGTCCTTGTTGAACAGTAGAATGTTGGGAGCGAAAACCAAACTGATGGGAAGGAATATTTTGGGATTCTATAATGGGTAGGATTCGTTTCAAAAGGATCTTTTCAAAGATTTTTGAATTGGCTGATTGGTCTATAGGATGTCAAGCTATTGGGAGGTTTTCCTGGTTTTGGAAAAATGATAATGGTGGAGTGTTTCCATAATAGAAGAAAGTGGGTGGTACGTAGTATGCAATTGTAGAT